>JAJOOO010014548.1:0-18014 GCA_029582685.1 Solanum piurae | reverse complement strand
ATGTGCCTAAAATGTTATAAGTGGCTCTATGTGCTATTATGAATGGTTTCCATGTGTATGATGATGTATGTGGTTTATATTGTGCCTATTGTGTTAAAGGTTCATGATGTTTCTCTAAAAAGGCATGATGCATGGTTTCCAACTAAATGCCCTCTTAAAAGCATGTTTTTGCATGGTTATCATACTTAGTGTATTCTTGTACTAACACCATTCTTCTTCATCTTTTTACACCAAGTGTAAGTGGTGGTGGCTAAAGGACTTTCCTAGAAGTGATGAGCTTGGCTTACTATTCCCAAGTTCGAGTGTGTCCTTAAAGATTCAAGGACCTTTATGTTGAGGAGTTTCCTTAAGTTCATTGTACTAGATAGTAGTTCCTTTTTGTATTGTAAGGGATGTGTCCCTCTTATGTTGTAGTCGTGTTTTATGATGGCTACTTTGAGATGTAGTATCCCGATTTGTATTAAAGGTTTTTATGAGGTGACTTTCTAAGTCTTGTGTTATATTATGAAAAGTTTTAAATTTTCTGCTATTTTTCTATGATAATGCAATGACGAATGCTAAGGGCTTGTATAAGACCTCCGAGAGGTCGAATACGCCGGTAACGACTAGTGGGTGCTCTCGGGTCATTACATATATGAAGGACTAAGGGTTCACTAATGCTTATAGTATACCTATGTTGGAGATTATGCTTATAGAAAGGTTTTCTGAGGCATGATCTAATGAACTATCCTATGAACTAACATGGATTGGTTGTCAAGGACATCCTTCCATGAAACATGAATTATGTAAGACTTAATAAGTATTCCGTGGGAATTATGCTTAGCATCGAGTTGATATTGACATTTAGATGGAAGCTCTCCCGTTAGTAGAGGCCGAGTTTCTAGAAGAGGTCTCATGAGATGGAAGCTCTCCCGTTAGTTGAAGCTGAATTCTAGTAGCAATCTCCGTATCCCATAAACTACGTGCCCCCGTAGGTTATTTAGCTAATGGATCCACCTAAGCTAACAAATCATGTTTTGACGAAAAGTGAATGTTCCCTTGTCTATGAGAAATAACCTAAGGATGATATCAAATATGATTAATATGAATGAGGGCCTATAATGGTTTGCTTAGCATGGGTGAGATTTATGGGGTCTTATCCATGCATTGCACAAGCATGCTTTGAGGTTACTTATGAAATGTTTCTCCTATATTATGTTGATCTAGTTGCATTGACTATGTCTATAATTATGTTATTGTATCTTATTCCTATGGTCTATTCCTTATGTTGATGTCTCTTATGATTATGGTATATGTCTTAGGTTGACTAATGCCTTTATTCTGCTTATGTTGATGATTTATGCTAGCCATCATATTTAGTACATTCTTGTACTAACTCATACTCTTGCCTACATTCTTATCAAATGTAGGGTCCGGCGATATTGACTTCCATTCCCGTGGCTAGGATCTTAGTAGAAGCAAGCAAGTGAAGATTTGGTGAGTCCTCATAGTATCAAGGATTTGACCACTATGTTCTTTTATGTCTTTCGTTATGTTTAGACTTTTGTGTGGGTTGTGTCCCTAAGACTCTCATGTATTAGATTGTTTGAGACAATGTTAGAGACTTTCACTTCGTTTTATGAGACTTTTATTGTATTGGAAAAATGTTTTGAATTTCCACACTTTTCTATTATCTTATGTTATGATATGCTAAGGGGATTGTATGGGACTTCTCGGAGTCTTGTACGCCTTGTTACATCTAGGGGGTACCCCTAGGTCGTGACATATTTTTTGTATTTTTTTTATGTATTTTTGTTTATTTTTATATTTTTATACACATTTACAAAGAAAAATAAAAAAATTCTAACAGTTACGAAAAGAAGTAAATTTTGAGTTTTTTTTCTTTCTGATATTGTGAAGTCATTGGTGCAAGTCAAAAAAAATTGAGGTCTTTTTTATATTTTTTATGTATTTTCTTGATTTTTATATTTTCAGACATTTATGAAGAAAAATAAAAAAATACAGATATTTACGAAAAGAAGTAAAATTTTGATAATTTTTTCGTTTCGATATTCTAAAGTCATTGAATAAGTCAAAATTTTTTGGAGGTATTTTTTGTATTTTTTATGTATTTTTCTTGATTTTTATATTTTACGGACATTTACGAAGAAAAAAAAAATATTTTCGGACATTTACGAAAAGAAGTAAAATGTTGATCATTTTTTTGTTTCAATATTGTAAAGTCATTGGTGCAAGTCGAATTTTTTTTGAGGATTTTTTTGTATTTTATATGTAATTTTCTAGATTTTTATATTTTTCAGACATTAATGAAGAAAAATGAAATTTTTCAGGCCATTTACGAAAAGAAGAAAAATTTTGATATTTTTTTCGTTTTGATATTCTTAAGTTACTGGTGCAAGTCAAAAATAATTTGAGGTGGTTTTTGTATTTTTTTGCTTGATTTTTATATTTTACAGACTTTTACAAAGAAAAACAATTTTATTTTTAAAATTACTAAAAGAAGTAAAATTTTGAAACTTTTTCGTTTCGATATTGTAAAGTCATTGGTGTAAATTGAAATTTTTTTGAAGTAATTTTTGTATTTTTTATGTATTGTTCTTGATTTTTATATTTTATGAACAATTGTGGAGAAAATTAAAAAAAAATTGAACAGTTACAAAAAGATGTAAAATTTTGATCTTTTTTTAATTTCGATATTGGTAAGTCATTGGTGCAAGTGAAAAATTATTTTGAGGTGTTTTTTTTTTATATGTATTTTTCTTGATTTTTATATTTTAAAGACATTTACGAAGAAAAATAAATTTTTTTCGAACAGTTTCAACAAGAAGTAAAATTTTAATCTTTTTTTTCGTATCGATATTGTAAAGTCATTGGTGCAAGCCGAAATTTTTTGAGGTGTTTTTTGTATTTTTTTTTTATGTATTTTTCTTGATTATTATATTTTATGGACATTTACCAAGAAAAATAATTTCTTTTTGGACATTTACGAAAAGAAGTAAAAATTTTTTTTTTTTCGTTTTGATATTGTAAAGTCATTGGTGCAAGTCAAAAAAATTTCGAGGTGTTTTTTAGGTATTTTTCTTGATTTTTATATTTCCTGACATTTACGAAGAAAAATAAATATTTTCGGACAGTTACGAAAAAATAAAATTTTAATCTTTTTTTCTTTTCGATATCCTAAAGACATTGGTGAAAATAAATAAAATTGAGGTATTTTTTGTGTTTTTATGTATTTTTCTGGATACAGACATTTACGAAGAAAAATAATAATTCGGACAGTTACGTAAAGAAGTAAAATTTTGAACTTTTTTTCGTTTCGATATTGTAAAGTCATTGGTGTAAGTTAAATTTATTTTTTGAAGTGTTTTTTGTATTTTTAGTGTATCGTTCTTGATTTTTATATTTTACGAACATTAGCAAAGAAAAATAATTTTTTTCGGACAGTTACGTAAAGAAGTAAATTTTTCATCATTTTTCCATTTCGATATTGTTAAGTTATTGGTGCTAGTCGAGATTTTTTTGAGGTATTTTTTGTATATTTTTTTATGTATTTTTCTTGATTTTTATATTTTACGGACATTCATGAAGAAAAATAATTTTTTTTCGGATTATTTCGACAAGAAGTAAAAGTTTGATCTTTTCTTCGTTTTGATATTGTAAAATCATTGGTGCAAGTTGAAATTTTTTTGATGTGTTTTTTTTATTTATCTTGATTTTTATATTTTACAGAAATTAACGAAGAAAACTAAAAAAAAAATCAGAGAGTTACGAAAATAATTAATATTTTGATCTATTTTTTATTTCGATATTGTAAAGTCGTTGGTGCAAGTCGAAATTTTGTTGAGGTATTTTTTATGTATTTTTCTTAATTTTTATTTTTTTTGATCATTTACGAAGAAAAAATAAATAAATCGGACAATTACAAAAAAAATAAAATTTTGATCTTTTTTTCGTTTCGATATTCTAAAATCATTGGTGCAAGACGTAATTTGATTTTTTTGAGGTGTTTTTTGTATTTTTCTTGATTTTGATATTTTACAGATATTAATGAAGAAAAAATAAATAAAAATCGGACAGTTACAAAAAGAAGTAAATTTCTATCTTTTTTTCATTTTGATATTGTAAAGTCATTGGTGCAAGTCAAAAACAAATTGAGGTGTTTTTCGTATCTTTTATGCATTTTTTTTATTTTTTTATTTTTTGGACATATACGAAGAAAAATAAAAAAAATTCAGACAGTTACGAAATGAAGTAAAATTGTGATATTTTTTTCGTTTTGATATTCTAAGTTCATTGGTGCAAGTTGAAATTTTGTTCAGGTGCTTTTTTATTTTTTATGTGTTTTTTTAAAAATATATTTTACGGACATTTACGAAGAAAAATAAAAAAATTCGGTCTGTTACGAAATTTTGATATTTTTTTCATTTCGATATTGTAAAGTCATTGGTACAAGTCAAATTTTTTTTGAGAATTTATTTTGTATTTCATATGTATTTTTTTTATTTTAATGAAGAAAAAAAAATGGTATTTTTTTTTCGATATTCTAAAGTCATTGGTGCAAGTCAATTTTTTTTAAGGTGTTTATTATATTTTTGTGTATTTTTTATATTTTCTAGACATATATGAAGAAAAATAAAAAAAATTCTGACAGTTACGAAAAAAAGTAAAATTTTGATCTTCTTTTTGGTTCGATATTGTAAATTCATTGGTGTAAGTCAAAAGTTTTCTAAGTGTTTTTTTTGTATTTTTTATGTATTGTTCTTGATATTTATATTTTAAGGACTTTTGCGAAGAAAAATAAACAAAAATTCGGACAGTTACGAAAAGAACGAATTTTTTTTTGAGGTGTTTTTATATTTATTTTTTCTTGATTTTTATTTTATCAACCATTTACGAAGATAATTTTTTTAGGTGTTTTTTGTATATTTTATATATTTTTCTTGATTTTTTTATTTTACGGACATTTACAAAGAAAAATAAAAAATTCCGGACAGTTACGAAAAGAAGTTGACTTTTGATCTTTTTTTTGTTTGATATTGTAAAGTCATTGGTGCAAGTCAAAAACATTTTGCGGTGTTTTTGTATTTTTTATGTATTTTTCTTGATTTTTATATTTTACAGACATTTACGAAGAAAAATATTTTTTTTTGGACAATTACGAAAAGAAGTAAAATTTTGATCTTTTTTTCGTTTCGATACTGTAAAGTCATTGGTTCAAGTCAAAAAAAAATTGAGGTGTTTTTTGTATTTTTTATGTATTGTTCTTGTCATTTATCTTTTTCGGATATTGAAGAAGAAAAATAAAAAAAATTCAAATAGTTAGGAAAATATGTAAAATTTTGATATTTTTTTCAGTTTGATACTTTCAAGTCATTGGTGCTAGCAGAATTTTTTTTGAGGTGTTATGTGTTTTTATGTATTTTTCTTGATTTTTATATTTTTCGGTCATTTACGAAGAAAAATAAACTTTTTTGGACAGTTACGAAAAAAGTAAAATGTTGATCTTTTTTTCGTTTCGATATTCTAAAGTCATTGGTCCAAGACGCAATTTTTTTGAGGTGTTTTTTTTATATTTGTAATGTATTTTTCTTGATTTTTATATTTTACAAACATATATGAAGAAAAATAAAAAATTCAGACAGTTACAAAATCAAGTAAATTTCGATTTTTTTTCGTTTTGATATTGTAAAGTCATTGATGCAAGTCTAATTTTTTTTGTAGTGTTTTTTGTATTCTTTATGTATTTTTTTTCCTTTTTATATTTTTTGGACATTTACAAAGAAAAATATTTTTTTTTAGACAGTTATAAAATGAAGTAAAATTTGAATATATTTTTGCTTCGATATTCTAAAGTCAATGGTGCAAGTTCAATTTTTTTTGAGTTGTGTTTTGTCTTTTTTTATGTTTTTTTGTTTTTTATATTTTACAAACATTTACAAAGAAAAAAATAATTTGGACATTTACGAACATAATTAAAATGTTGATAATTTTTTTGTTTCGATATTGTAAAGTCATTGGTGCAAGTCAAAAAAAATTAAAAAATTTTGAGGAATTTTTTTATATTTTATATGTAATTTTCTATATTTTTATATTTTTCAGATTTTAACGAAGAAAAATGAATTTTTTTTGGCCAGTTACGAAAATAATATTTTTTTGAATTTTTTTTCGTTTCGATATTCTAAAGTTATTGGAGCAGGTCAAAAAAAAATTGAGGTGATTTTTGTATTTTTTAGGTATTTTTCTTAATTTTTATATTTTTCGGTCATTTATGAAGAAAAAAAAAAAAAATCGGACAGTTACGAAAAAAGTAAAATTTGATCTTTTTTTTCGTTTCGATATTCTAAAATCATTGGTGAAGGAGAAATTTTTTTGAGGTATTTTTTATGTATTTTTCTTGATTTTTATATTTTACAGACATTTATGAAGAAAAAGAAAAAAAAATCAGACAGTTACAGAAAGAAGTAAATTTCTATCTATTTTTCGTTTTGATATTGTAAATTCATTGGTGCAAATCGAATTTTTTGAGGTGTTTTTTGTAATTTTCATGTAATGTTCTTGTTTTTATATTTTATAGACTTTTACGAAGAAAATAATTTTTTTTTGGATAGTTACGAAAAGAAGTAAAATTTTGATATGTTTTTCGTTTTGATATTGGTAAGTAATTGGTGCAAGTCGAATTTTTTTTGAGGTATTTTTTCTTTATTTTTCTTGATTTTTATTGTATCAGTCATTTACGAAGATTTTTTTTTCCGAAAGATACGAAAAGAAGAAAATTTTTTATATTCTTTTCAATTCGATATTCTAAAGTCATTGGTGCAAGTTGAAATTTCTTTGAGGTGTTTATTGTATTTTTTATGTATTTTTCTTGATTTTTATATTTTACGGACATTTACAAAGAAAAATAAAAAATTTCGGACAATTACGAAAAGAAGTATAGTTTTGATCTTTTTTTCGTTTGATATTGTAAAGTCATTGGTGCAAGTCAAAAAAAATTTGAGGTGTATTTTGTATTTTTATGTATTTTTCTTGATTTTTATCTTTTTCGGACATTGACGAAGAAAAATAAAAAATTTCGGATAATTAGGAAAACAAGTAAAATTTAGATATTTTTTCATTTCGATATTTTAAAGTCATTGGTGCTAGACGTTTTTTTTTGAGGTGTTTCTTTGTATTTTTCTAGATTTTTATATTTTTCAAACATTAACGAAGAAAAAAAAAAAAAATCAGACAGTTACAAAAATAAATAATTTTTGATATTCTTTTTGTTTAGATATTCTAAAGTCATTAGTGCAAGTCAAATTTTTTTTGAGGTGTTTATTGTATTTTTCTTGATTTTTATATTTTACCGACAATTACGAAGAAAAAAAATAAAAAATCGGACAGTTACGAAAAAAGTAAAATTTTGATATTCTTTTCGTTTTGATATTGTAAAGTCATTGGTGTAAGTCAAAAAAAAATTAAGTGTTTTTTGTATTTTTTATGTATTGTTCTTGAGTTTTATATTTTTCGGAAGTTTGCGAAGAAAAATAAATTTTTTCGGACAGTTACGAAAAGAAGTAAAATTTTGATCTTTTTTTCGTTTCGATATTGGTAAGTCAATGGAGCAAGTTGAAATTTTTTTGATGTGTTGTTTGTATTTTTTTAAATTATTTTTCTTTATGTCGTTTCGATATTGGTAAGTCAAGAAAAAATTTGATATTTTTTTAATTCCATATTCGAAAGTCATTGGTGCAAGTCGAAATTTTTTTGAGGTGGTTTTTTGTATTTTTTATGTATTTTTCTTGATTTTTATATTTTCCCGATAATTATGAAGAAACATAAAAAAATTCGGACAGTTACGAAAATAAATAGAATTTTGATCTTTTTTCGTTTGATATTTTAAATTCATTGGTGCAAGTCACAATTTTTTTGATGTATTTTTTAAGTATTTTTCTTGATTTTTATATTTTACGAACATTTACGAAGAAAATATTATTTTTTTTAGACAGTTACAAAAAGAAGTAAAATTTTGATCTTTTGTTCGTTTCGATATTGTAAAGTCATTGGTGCAAGTCAAACTTTTTTTAGGTGTTTTTTGTATTTTTTTTATGTATTTTTTTTTTTTTATATTTTTCGGATATTTACGAAGAAAAATAATTTTTTTTGGATTGCTACGAAAATAAGTAAAATTTTGATACATTTTTTCATTTCGATATTGTAAAGTCATTGGTGGTAGCTGAATTATTTTTTAGGTGTTTTTTGTATTCTTATTGATTTTTACACTTTACAGACATTTACGTAGAAGTTTTTTTTCCTGACAGTTATGAAAAGAAGTAAAATTTAGATTTTTTTTTCATTTCGATATTGTAAAGTCATTGATGCAAGTCGAAATTTTTTTGAGGTGTTTTTTCGTAATATTTATGTATTTTTCTTGATTTTTATATTTTTTTGAACATTAACGAAGAAAAATAATTTTTTTCGGACAGTGACGAAAAGAAGTAAAATTTTGATATGTTTTGCGTTTTGATATTCTAAAGTCGTTGGTGCAAGTTGAAATTTTTTTGAGGTGATTTTTGTATTTTTTATGTATTTTTCTTGATTTTTATATTTTACGAACATTTATGAATAAAAATAAATAAATTCGACAGTTACGAAAAGAAATAAAATTTTGATCTTTTTTCATTTCGATATTGTAAAGTCATTGGTGCAAGTCAAAAAAATTTTGAGGTGTTTTCTGTATTTTTTATGTAGTTCTTGATTTTTATATTTTCAAACAATTACGAAGAAAAATAAAAAAATTCGGACTGTTACGAAAAAAAAAATTTGATCTTTTTTTGGTTTCGATATTCTAAAGTCATTGGTGCAAGTCAAAAAAAAATTGCGATGTTTTTTGTATTTTTCTTGATTTTATATTTTTACACACATTAAAAAAGATTTTTTTTCCGAACAGTTACAAAAAGAAGTAAATTTTGATCTTTTTTTCGTTCTGATATTGTATAGTCTAAAATTTTGATATTTTTTTCGTTTCGATATTCTTAAGTCGTTGGTGCAAGTCAAATTTTTTTAGGTGTATTAATAGGTGTATCTGAGATCGTATGTAGTCGGATGAGGTTCTAATTAAGTTTGTTGTTTTCATGTATGCCTAGATAGCATAATTGATTTGTCAATGTGGAATATGCTGATGTAAGCATTATTGATCACCCTTAAGAGTTTGGTAGGAATGATTTTATATAGTCAATGACAAGCCTTTTGATATGAACATAAAAGGATGTTAATGATAGGCTAAGAAGGAGAAGTCAGATTATTAACTCAGACTAAGAGGCCTTATAAACCAATGAGAAAAGGTTAAGAGAAGCATCTTAGAAAGAGGTCTTAGAAGGAGACTTAGTACTTGCTTATGGAGAGTTCAGTACACATGAGATAAGTTTTCCCCAGATATTATAGTAAAGGGAATATAGACTAGTTTAGAGATGATGAAATAGATTCATAGCTTTCTAGTGTCAGCTGTAAACCTAAGGGGGAGATGATAAGATGAGAAACCAAGTCAAGTGATGAGAATCAGATACTAATGTGTTCAGGAAGAGTTAAAGTGATGTATCAATCCATTCATACTCTAAGAGTATTCCTCAAAGTTCAGTCATTACATAGTATTGTTGATGTTTCTACTATCAGAATTGTGTCTATGACCTATGCTCATACACTTTAGAGAGATTCACATCTATGCTCACTTTCCAGAATGAGGGGCAAAGACTTTAGCCAATTGATTGTAATCTAACTCCATAAAGTTATGAATATTAGCCTCATGATATGAACCTATTCATATAAGAACTCATGGCTCATAGTATGTTCAGTTTCACAAATTCATGGTTTGATCCTAATTGCTAGTAAAATAAAGTTAGATAGTCTTATATCAAAATTCTTGAATGAATCGTGCTTAGGAACTTTCGTTCAAAAGCTCTTTCAGTGATATTTTTTAGTTTTGATAGTGATGTTGTCGGTAGTAGTTGAGTAATGATAGACGGAGAGGATTGTGTTTCTTATTGTGATAGTGATGGTGTGTTTATTCCATCTAAGGTTATAAATGTGGAGGAAGAAGAGGATGAAGTTTTACTATGAGTAGTATTAAGTGAGAGGAATTAGTGGGTTCCTGGTAGTAATATATGAAATTTAGTTGGTAGAGACGATGAGTGAATGAGATTCTTATAAAAATTGGTTAGTAGGAGTCCATAGAGTGGTTATAGTACTAGGCTTGAATGTGGTGTTGGTAGCATATGGAGGATTGCATGATGCATTAGGTGGTTCTTGATTAAGACTCGAGCTTGGTTGAATGTGGTGGTAAGGAGTAATACTCTTGGCATGAGACTTCCTATAGAGGTATAAAACCCAAATATTATGATTCAAATTAGAATAATCACCTTATGTTAAATACTTTGTGATTTTGAGTTAGGGTTGAATATAGTAAGAGCATACGGTTAGACTCACACTTGAGTAAGAGTAGTCATATACCCTTGGGGGAGCTATGAGTTGTATCCAAGGAGGTGTGGTGATAAGAAAGAAGAACATAGTTGGGAAGTGTTTCTAAGCTTCAAAGCTACCCGTTATATCACTCAAGGCATAGTATTCCTATTCTTACTTCTTTCCCCTATATCCCTTGCTTTATGTCAGGTAATTTCACATAGAGCGTGACTATGTTCAAACTCATATCGTTCGAAACTTATGTGCTATAGAGAGTTCCAAAAACTCATTGTATGAATCAGTTTTGCCTATGTTAATAGGCAAGTCCAAAATTTAGAGAGATAGTAAGAGAAAACCCTTTCCATTCTCAGTCCAGCCGTCATTCGAGGACGAATGATCCCAAGAGGGAGATATTGTAACATCCCAAAAACTTCTAAGTTAAGACTCAAACCATTCTTCATTGTGAATAAGATTGTACCAAGTGATTCTAAATTATCTTAGGTGTTAAGGTCACTAGAGTTCCCTAGCATAAAGTTGATTTGGAAACTTTATTTCCAATTGAGTTTCACTATGAGATGTTTCTTGAGTCAACTTCAATCGACCATATATTTTAGCACATAAAGAATTAGGTAGCCCATAACCTATCAAATTGAAGGTCTTCGGGTCCTCTTTCCAACACCATCAAGTTTTCCTCCATCCAAGTTTTGAGTAAAAATATATGACTGATTTACTAGAGACGCTCTAACCTAGCAGCAACTCTGTGATGGCTCCGCGTTACGGAGTGAATATGGACCTTACTGTCTGCTGGAAAAATATGCCGACTTCCAGCTCGTTTTATTTAGTTTTAAGGGTATTTTATTACTAAAAACCCTTAGGAAGTCATCTAAATTACCCTATACGTGTAGAAAAATCAGTTTTGATAATCATACCCTCTCATTCACTCCTAAATTTCTACGCTCAAGAACTTCAAGAAACGCTAAAGAAGGGTTCTTCTTCCAAGATTGTTCTTCCAGGTATGTAAGCTTTCATAGTGTTGGGTTTGTTCGCCCTCATGCCAATCATGTAATTTCATCCATGAATTTGTTTGATTGAGTTTTCTTGAGAAGTTCTTGGGTTTTAACCTCATTCTTTAACTTTATAGGTTTTTGAGTTTTTGAGGTGAGGGTCATGTAAATGAGTGGTGTTTTTGATATAAATTAAGTGATATTTCAATGAAATCGCACTGGGTTTATGATTTAAAGTGAGTTTGAAAGAGTAAGAAAAAAAGGCCAAATATACGCGTCCAGGTCCGCGTCGCGGAGACGCTTGAAATTTTCATCTTAGTCGAATACCTTCTCTCCGTGTTGCGCAGATGATATAGAATCTTCTATCTCGAAAGGCTTTTCGCAAGCAAAATTTAGTTCCCTCTCCACGTCGCACCCATGTTTCTTCAAATCGTGTCTTCGTTCTCTTCTTATTATTAACTGTCTAAGCCTTCATTAATCATTGAAAGATCCTATATCCTAATCATAGCTATTAAATTCACATTCCAAATCAAGGTAAAGTTAAGAGGAAAGTTCAAAGGGGTCCTTTGAGTCAAATTGAGAATTCTTTTGGAATAAACTATAGTTTGGAACTAAGTCTTGAGGAAGTAAGTATGAGAATGAGATGAGTTGTACTCATAAGTTTCTATATTTTTATTGAGATCCTTGAGTTGAGTTGTTCGTGTCCATAATTCCGCATGAACCTATGAATTGAGTATTCTTGAGATGAGTAGTATCGTTGAGTTCTATGTTCTTATTTCCCGAGTTCTTGAGTTCTGAGCATTGAGTTTCCTATATTATCATTCAGATCCTTGAGTTGATTCGTTCATGTCTATATTTCAACATGAACTCTATTTTGAGTTATAAATTTTGAGAATCTTTTAAAGCCAATATTTGTGTTTTGAATTGGGTTTTGAGGAAAGTTTAAAAAGACATTTTGAGTAAAGTTTAAGGGAACTAAGTATTCCCAAATGTATCATTTTTACATTAAGAAAAGAGAAACTTTGATATCTAAAAAGAGTTTATGAGTTCAAAGATATTTCAGAGCAATTACCTCTTTTAAGAGGATAGTTTGAGCAATTATCTCATACCAAAGAAAGAGTATGTTTTAATACATTTGAGCATGATTATATATTATAAGGAGTAATATTGAGCACCACTATGGGGATGAGTTTAGACAACTCACACTCCTCATAATACATTTGAGCATGATTATATATTATAATGACATAGATTATTTTTTCAACGTATATTATTTTTCTACTAATTCTAATAAATTTCTAAAATAACATGAAACGCAAGATACAATTTTCTTTAGTAACTCTCTTTTGTTTGTTGATGCACGGTAAACTGAACTAATTAATGTTGTAAATATTTATTAATTAATTGATGATATTTTCAATAATTGAATTTTATGAATAAAATATTTTTCTTGGCTACACTAGAATTTAAGATATAAAAACTTAACTCCACTAAAAATTTGCACTAACACTTAATTTTTGCTAACTTAATTATTTAAATGTCAAGTAATTAAGTCAAGAAATTTTATTGGCCAGACGGCGGCCTATATGGGTCATAGCCGCCCACATGCAGTGGAAACTCTTTGATTCCCTACCGGGATCGTAGAAGCTCTGACAACAATTTCAAGGATCATATTTTATTTATAAACTCAAAAGTTCTTGAACCTTACTTCAAGTTCTATCTATTTCGTATGTTTTGCCTGATTCTGTCTATTGAAATTACTAGCAACATCCTTATTTATAAAAGTATGAGACCAAATTAAACTAGGACTAGAAAACCTTTTCCTATACAAACTAGGACAAACAAATCCTAACTAGACATTAATTAAATAAGTACCAAAATTAACAAATTCTAATAAACTAAGGATTCCTACTCCAACTTTAAATTATTATTCCAACATATCTACATATTACAAAGACGGAATGGCCAAAAAATTATTATACTTGTTCAGATTTGACATTCCTTCACATGCACTCTGTGAAATATCATCTAAACACCTAACTTAATCAAAAGAAATATTTTAAACTCCTCGACGTTTGTGTTCCTCACTATGACTAATGATATTACTTCTTATTTTTTTTATCTTCAATCTTACTAAGATCATTCACAAAGATATTTCTTTTGGAAAAACTTAATCTGATCAGAATATAAATATTAAACGGTTATCTTGAAAGGAAATATCCTTTGAAAGAACTCAATTTCTTCTAATTTTGAAGAATCGTACAGCTCAAAGGTGACACTTTTATCTTCTCATAAGCAAGTAAGTTCAAAATCTTGCCTAATGAATCATCATTTTAGTTTAGGCATAATGCATAAATGTGCCCTTTAACTTAGCTTTATTTAGCATATTTGCCCTCCAATTTAGGGTGTGAATTGATGTGCCGCGAAATCGTGGCACATTTGATGCTTGAAAACTAAGGATTAATACTAGAATTGAGTATGTTTTTGTATGATTTGATGTGTTTGTTGAATGTGTAGACAAAGTCTTGCTTGTGTGGAAAAGTGGAAAAAGAAACACAAGTAGACGGTGATCAAGTGAAGACCACGATCATGAATACGGGTCATAGTCCTTATCACGAATCGTGGTGCAAATCGTGAAGCATTTCCAGTATGAAGGCTTAGAGGATTTGAAATTAGGTTGGACAAAGTAAAGACCACGGCCAACCTCACAAACCGTGGTCATGGTCATGAAGTTGAACCAGTATTTAGAAGTAAAAGAGTGAAAAATAAGAAGTGGCCAAGTAAAGACCACAGACGCCTTTACGGGCCGTGGTCCCTATGACAGTTTGTGGTGCATTTTGTAGTACCTTTTCCAGTGTGATGACATTGAAGACCCAACTTTGGGAAAGTCCAAGTGAAGACAACGGACAACCAGACGGACCGTGGTCTCTTTAACGGTCCGTCATGTTGTCCGTGATGCAATTTCCAGTGATCAAGTATTGAAGACCAAATTTTGGGGAGTTCAACGGAAGACCACGAAGGGCTTCACAGACCGTGAAGCCCTTGACGGGCCGTAGAAGTGGGCGTGAAGGGCCCGACATCTCAGTCCTACTTCGAGTAGGACTCATTTTAAAACACTATTATTAAATTAATTAGGTCATTTTTATGTTTTATCTTATCATTCATTGAACGACGAACACATTCCCGGTATTCATAGCTTTTGGTTTTGACTTTGGATTTGGGAATTAAGTTTGACTTCGATTTCAGATTCTTGAAATATCTAAGTGGTTGTTGATTGCTTATTCTCGTAAGTACTTTCTAACATGTTTTCATTCTATATGTCTGAACATTTACGTGAGATCATGAGTGGCTAAACACCACAACTAGGGTTGTGGGATTCATGACAAAATTTAAGTGTGATTTCGTAAAACGAGTGAAAGGCAATTTGTGGTTACAAACTGTAGTTTAGTTTTCGTTATTCATATATCCTGATGAGTGCACACATTAGGTTGAGCCTGTATCTCTCATTTGTTCGAGAGAAAAATGATAGTTAGGAAAAAGCTGAACTAATCTAACTGATTGGAGTCAAAGTTCGAGTTCGAGAGAAAAGAACCTTAACACCATTATAGGCGAGGGTAAATCTTGTAACACTCTAGGACCGAGAGAACTTGAGTGAAGATTATCTGAGTAGACTGAGAAGTGTCATATATAGCTAACTCGCATGTAGTTTGTAGACATAAGTTGCCTGAAACTCAATTACGTAAGAACATTAGATGCAACGTTATGGGGAACGCAATCCTAGTTTCAGTTAATTATTGAAACAACTTCGAAACTGATATTTTGTTACTTGTTGAATTAGACTTTAGTTGCAACTTTGGTTATCAAAGAGTTAACTCTGAACCCAATTTAACTTTCTGCAATTGTTTATTAAGGAAATAATAACAACATTTGGGTAAAACGCGACAGTGAAATCATTTATGTAAAGAAATTCTCTGTGGGATCGACCTCAACTCACGTTGAGTTCTATAAATTGACTTCGACCGTTTATATCTCTTAATTGAGGTGTAAGTTTGCACGTATCAAATTTTGGCTCTGCTGCCGGGGAATTTCAATTCAGAAGTGTTTTACTAGCTTTTATTCTAAGTGTAGTTAGATTTCCTAATTATACGTCTTATTCTTTGTCTGTGTCTCTTTCAGGTGAGTTCGACAGTGTATGCCAAATACTAGGAGTAAAGCAGCTCCATTGATTCCTTACGACCAAGAACTTCGAAGAACTATTCGAAAAATGGTGAACGCACAAGAACTTGAGGCACAGAGACAAAGATTTGGATTTGTAGCTAAAATCGTCGCAAGAGGTGTTCAGCCGAATGCTGTGAACAGACAACCTAGGCCAATGGACGAAAACATAACAGTGGATGGAGTCATTCCTCCCCACCGTCAACCAATAACTCCAAGGGGTAGATAACAACATCCAGCTCACATGATGTATGAGGAGAATGACTTAGACTTGGATGGAGTTGGAGCCACATGAACGATAGTGTTACATGCACTACCTCCAGGTGTTAAATTCACAATCACCAGCACTATAATTCAACTACTGAATCTGAAAGGTATGTTCAGGGTTGCAACTGGTGATGATGCTAATCAATATTTGATGAGCTTTGTGGAGATCTGCAAATTGCAAGAAATTCCTGGAGTTAGCCAGACAACAATGAGACTGAGGCTGTTCCCATTGTCTCTTATTGGAGAGGCAACAAATTGGTTGAATGAGATGCATGATGACTCAATTAGGATTTGGACTGAACTGAAGGAAGCGTTCCTAGAAAGATTCTTTCCAGAATCGAAAGAGCTACAAATGAAAGACGAGATAAGTGCCCATAAGCAGCTACCAGGAGAAGCAATGCATGACACCTGGTGGAGATTTAGCCAAAAGCTGAAGAAGTGTCCAAACTATGGTCTCACTTAGAGACATCTAAAATAGGCATTTTACAATCCTTAAATTATGTTACTAAACCTGTTGCTGATGCAGTGTGTGGAGGATCATTTATGAGGAAGCCATTCTCAGAGAGCATGCAACTGATGGATGAGGTGTCAAAGAATAACAGGTCATGGTACACCAGGGATGCAGAAGTAGGAGATCTTGGGTAAACTTATGAACTTTCAGCTGAGCAAATGAAGAGAGAAGAAGAAAGGGACCAAGACATGGCACACATAAGGACTCAAATAGATCTGCTCACAAATCATATTGTCGCCAAGTCTGAAAACGTAAATGTTGTGGGACAACAGAATATGTATGAAGATCAGTACATCGATCTAGATGAGGAAGCTAACTACCTGGGCACTCAAGGAGGTTTCCGAAATTATAACTCGGAAACCAGGGTTACAATTCTGGAAATGCAGGTCGGAATTATTCTAGAGAAGGACAATATGATAGGCTAACAAATAAAGAGCAGGGAAACTGGCAGAACATATATGAGTATATGAATGATCGCAGTGGTGTGTATGTGATATACCATGAGTTTACGGTATTTCTAATACATTTCACTTATAAGTTGTGTGTGTCTAAGGCCTTTTTGTATTGGTTTTTATGTGTTTTTATCATATTTTGCAGGAAATATGTTCAGGGGCGGAAATAAAGAGACAGCTGAAAGAAATACAAAAAAGGGCATCTACAGAGGTGATCTACGGACCATAGGTCTATTGACGCCCCGCAGATGGTGGTCGTAGATCAGCAACCAAGGCAGACCAGGGAAATCTTACCAAGTGTGGAACCACGGTGACCATTGATGGTTCGTAGATTGATCTATAGACCGTACTGTTGATCCGTAGATTGATACTGTGAGGGTTCCATTACCTAATTTTTGAAAATTCTAAGTATGGAGCTACGGAGAGGGATTGACGGACCGTAATCGATATACAGTCCGTACTGCAGTTCCATCATTTGCTTCAGAGAAGCTGGATTTTTGAAGCTTGGCTGATGGAAGGGACTCATGGACCGTAGATCCATTGACAGTCCGTAAGTCAGTCTCGTGGAATGAAGACGCGTGCCTGAACAAACTTTCCTTATTTTGTTTCCCTTTTAATTTAGGACTTGTTTTCTATAAATAGGGCATGTAAACCTCGTTTTTAGGGGTTAGACGTTATTATTTTTTATTCTAGTTCTTGACTTGGGAGATTAACTTGCAACTTTAGCAATTCTGAATTTTCCTAAGTTCGTTTTGAAGATTTTGGTGTCGCAATACAAGTTGAATTTCTGAGTTTATTATTCTTCTTTCTTAAGTTAATAATTCTTTCATCTAAAACAATGAATTGTGTTCATATGATTATGGGTAACTAAACTCCGCAACTAGGGTTGTGAGAACCATGAGTGATTAACAAAGTACGAATAGTAAATAAGAAATTCTTGAATAGTGTTTTGCATGCATTGATAATTCTTTTGTTTAAAAGCCTTTTTAACGAGTGCACGCGTTAGAACTCACCTTGTTGCTACTTGCCGGACCAAGGAGGTAATCAACAAGAAAAGAATTATCAACATAGATTTAGTGTGATACTATCTAATAGGCTACTGTCGATTGGTGCGAAGTAATAACTAAGCCA
>JAJOOO010014547.1:0-13578 GCA_029582685.1 Solanum piurae | reverse complement strand
CAGATCAATTATGGAGAATATTCAGCAGCCTTAGAAAGATCAATTGGGTGAAACCAAGAAACATAGTACAACTCCTAAATTGTTGGATCAATATTGGCAATACTACAATTAAGGAGGAGAGATGGAGGATTGTCCCAGCTTGTATACGGTGGACAGTGTGGAAAGAAAGGAATCAAAGATGTTTTGAGGGCAAGAAGAACAATGTGCAGAATTTCAAGATGAATTGTATAGCTCTTTATTATTTTTGGTGTAAACAGAAAGTCTTAGTACAGGCAGAAGAACTTTTTGATGTTATAGACCATTTGTGACAAAAAGCACAGATGGAGTCAGTCTAGTTTGTAATACTTTTGGAAGGGGGGCTACTTTGATGTAGTATACCTGTGGATAAATAGAAGAAAAAGTTACCATTATCAAAAAAAAAAAAAAGTAATCTGACAAAATTTCTCTATACAGCTTCAAAAGCAATCTTTCGACACAAATCCATCCTCCTCACTTTTGTTCTGCTGAGGTTGAGGACCATATTCCACATTAAGCTATAAACTTTTGTTAGCTGTTTTAGTCTCTGCCTTCATCCACTAGTGACATAAAAGGTACGTTTTTTTCTAAGAAAATAAATTATCAAAACATCATCCTTCCAAAGTTTCTTTTGAACATTATCAGGCTTCTAGATTAAAAATGGTGGAACTCATCCATTTGAACAATTTATTTCGCTTTATATGTAAGATCATCCCCTCCCTTCTACCAACCAATAAGAAACAACACAAAAAATCACCTGCCTTCGATGAGAACATTTTAAGTGTCATACAAAATACACCCCAAGGAAGAAAGAACATGCAAAATGAACAGTGCATGAAAGGACTTCTTGTTATCCGCTTTTCTAAAGCAGAATATTATAAGTGAAGCAGAAGTCACACATCCCCCAAAAATGGTAGGCGAGGATGATATCTGCCCGTAAATTTAAAATGCTGATTTTTGCCTAAACACTTGTTGATTCAAAATTATCAAAATTTTATGTAGACCTCTTCTACTGTCAGTTCTTAGATAAGACCACAAGAGTTTGCAAGGAAAGTAGTGCTACTGGAAGCTCCATCGTGGATTGTCAATGTCTACTTACCCAATTTAAGGAACATGACAGACAGGACTGCCAGTATATGGTCGTTTGGGTATTCAGAAGAGCTGAGAAGCACGTTTTCAAAGACTAAACAAATAGCTTTCACAGTTTCAAATTCAGAAGAACTGAGAACCTCATCATCCACTGCCTGCTTTTTACCGGTCAAAAACCTTTTCACATCAATATGAGCATTGATCATTTCTTTCAAAATATTTGAAGCCGGTAAAGCGATATTTTCTGGACGTGTAAGAAGACCTGAAGAAACATTGAGAATGTCAGCACCAGCCACCAGCATCACATAATAACAAAAATAAAGTTGTTAAATTGTAGAAACAAAGAAGTGTAACAGCTCAGGCCTGACTGTCAAAGGCATTATCCACTTTAGCCCTACTCGTTTAGGCCACCTCAAGGCTTTTGGGCCTCATGATTTTGTCCTCTTTGTCTTTAACTCAAAAGGTACCTCGACAGTTGAATCCTGAACTCACCCTTATATGACCCCCTCATCTTTCCCCTACCAATCCGATGTGGAATTTGCCCGAGGCAAGTTCACACTTCACAACAAACCCTTTCAAGTTAAACTGCCAGTGACCCATAGGCTGTTACAAGATCTAAGGGAACTATATTTGGGAGAACCTTACCAAATCCGTGGTGAACATAAACTTGGCTCTCCGGAATTATCACCAATTAGCGACATCAATCAGTCTCACTATGTTAACTAATTGAGAACCACTCAGAAACTAAAAAGATTGGTCTATCTGTTATGTACAGATTAACCTGTCTTCCAAAGACAGTAACACTGAAGGGTTATTCACCTGGAAACCCGGTGAACTCATCTTTATGTTCTCTAAATAACAAAGAACGTCTATTTCTGATTGACTCAACAATGTAAAAATAGGGTAGTTTTATCAATTATTGAACGATAAGAAAAGCAAAGAACCCACATAAATATTGGCAATGGAATGCTGTACATAGTAATTAAAAAATTTAGGGAAAGCCATGGAACTTATAGTTTTATAGAGGTACTCTATCAATACTATAGTTATCAAAGACACGTCAGTCATCTAATAGATAAAAGCTCGAGCTAGATCCAGAAATGTATGCTCCTACGTGGCCTTCTATTAATTCGTGACTCATCATCAATTTTATCAAAATCATTAAATTTTAGGACTGCCAAAAACAGAAAGACGACGGATGGCTAAATTTGCTGTACATTAGACCAAATGGAAAACCACATGCTTTAGTCAAGTAAAATATGAAATAAGATAACCAGACCAAATGCTGAACAAATGGCAGGTCCATCCAGTAGGCCCAAATCCTTTAATCATAAAATATGAAAAAGTTATTACCAATGGACCAAACGAGGCGCATTCAGATACCACACAACCAAAATGGAGTACAATTAATCACCATAGTATTACCTGATATGGAGCCGACAACCAAAGGCAAATAGGTAACCCAAGCACTCATTCCGTCATCATGGAGTTTGTCAATGATGCCTTTTGCTAAAGTTGCGGCAAACAATACATTGTCAGCAGGGGTCTCCGCAGACAACATGTATGATATAAGAGCTTTTATAATAGTGTCAGCTTCTAGAAGAATGATTTCAATCTTTGAAACATCTAATATTGCCCCAATATTATCAAAAATGTGTCTTGTGAATGCTGAGCTTTGGGACCTCATAAGCTCCACTAGTTGAGCAAGTACCTTCTCATTGTCTTTGACTCTAAGGTACGGGATGATAGGCTTCAGGATATTCAGGGAGTGAAGCACCTCTTGATGATCATCTTTCGATCCACTTATTTCCTTTGGATCACTTAGTTTCATTGCCAATGCAATGTTACCTTTTATCAAGGAGTAAATTCTTTCACCAGCCTTCTTAGCCACAGAAGATGAACCAAATGACTTAAAAACAGTCAGAATACAATCATGAGCACATTTCCTCACCTGAAAGAAATCAGACAAGTAACATCATATCAGAACCATATCAATTATTTCTCTATATTTCACTATGGGACAATGAATCCATTCAAAACCGTCAGCCTCTCGCACACAATTCCATAATGTACTAACATCCTGTACAAAACTATCACTATTCAGCCAAAAGGTTATCAAATGAACTGCTTATATAGACATATGCAAGCATGGTTGCAAAGAAAAGTCGCCAAATTACATGATTTAGCAAAAATAATACAGATCATTGCAGCATCATTAGCTAAGTAGGTCAACTATATCTAACGCTCGGATTACTTCAATTTGTATAAGTTTGGGATGCCCAAGTTAAGCTAGAAATTTGGGGATAGAATTATATTTGTCTAAAGAGCACAGAATATTTCAACGGCTTAAAATAGTAAATTACTAAACAAAGATTACTGAGATCACGTTTTTAATTGGTTGGGCAGGAGTTGGAAACAAAGCTGTAACAGAATGGCAAAAGAGAAGAATATCAATTAGGAACACTAAATTTACATTTGCATAACTCTTTTTAATCATTTTGGAGCTCAATGTGAGTCAAAATAGCTCGTGAAACAAACAAAGCCAAGAAAACAGGATGCTGATGCCGAGATCAAACTGAATTTGATTCTTGAAGCCAAAATGCAAGTTCTGGGAAAGAAATAACCAACAAAAGTGTAACCTTTACCATAGCAAAGAAAGTAAGGATTCAATTTTTTCCAACAAGCATAATTCAAATGACGCACGCTCTATATATGCACACAACTATGCATCATAAACACAAGTAGGTACAATTTCAAGGGATCAAAGAGCCTCTGGACGCTTATCAAAGGAGAACTTTACAAGTGTCTCACTACCCACCTCTACCGAATCTCAATCTTATCACAAAATCCCCAAAAACTTAACAAAACCCTCACAATAGAAGTCCCCAAAAAAAAGTCTCACTCTTCAATGCCTGCTTTTCAAGAAGACCCACAATAATTCCACAGCAAATCAAAGTAAAGATACAACTATTGGGTATAGAATCACTTTTTCATCAAGCACACCGAATATTAAAATAGTAATTTACTAAGCAAAGATTATTGAGATCCCGTTTTTGATTGGTTGAGCAAGAATTAAAGACCAAGTTAACTAAAAGGCAAGCGAGAAGAATGTCAATTTGGAACACTAAATTCACATTTTCAAGAACTCTTTTTTATCATTTCTGAACCTAATGTGAGTCTTAATAACTCGCAAGATAAGCAAAACCAACAATGCAGATTATTGACGCTGAGCTCAAATGGGGAATCTTAGTAGCCTAGTTGGAACCAACTACCTGAACTTTCACCTTGTTGGTGAAGGTTTGATTCCCCACCTTGTAATCCTCTACACCATTTCCCCTTCTCCTACCCCAATTTTCTTTTTAAAAAAATAATAATGCTGAGCTCAGATGAATGTGATTCTTGAATCCAAAATGCAAGTTCTGGGGAAGAATTAACTAACAAAATTTCAACATTTATTAATCCCCCATAGCAGCCCATAGTAAATCAAAGTAAAGATACAATTTTTTTCCAACAAGCATAACTCAAATAACACACTAACACACACTCAATCAAAATATACATCATAAGCACAACTAGATACAAGTTGAAAGGATTAAAGAAACAACCTTTGGACGCTTATCAATGGCAAACTTCACAAGTAACTCAAACCCCACTTCCACAGAATCCCAATCTTCTTTATCACAAAACCAAATTGAAATTCCCAAACACTCAACAAAAGCCCTCACAGTAGAAGTCCCCAAACCACTCTCGCTCTCCAATGGGTTCTTTTCAAGAAGACCCACAATAATCCCATAGCAAATCAAAGTAAAGACACAATCTTTTTCCAACAAGCATCACTCAAATAACACACACACTCAATATAAACACATAATCTACATATAAATCATAAGCACAAGTAGATACAAGCTCAAAAGGATTAAAGCAAGAACCTTTGGATGCTTATCAATGGAGAACTTCACAAGTATCTCAAACCCCACTTTCACCCAATCTTCTTTATCAGAAAACCCAATTAAAAAAACCCAAATCTCTTAACAAAAGCCCTCACAGTAGAAGTCCCCAAACCATTCTCACTCTCTAGTGGCTCCTTTCAGAATAATCAAATAGCATATCAAAGTAAAGATGTAATTTTTTTCCAACAAGCATCACTCAAATAACACACACAATCTACATATACATCATAAGCACAAGTAGATGCAAGCTCAATGGATTAAAGAAAACACCTTTGGACGCTTATCAATGGAGAACTTCACAAGTGTCTCAAACCCCACCTTCAGAAAACCCAATTATCCCCCCCCCCTGCGCGCACACACACACAAACACTTCACACTAATCAAACAGCATATCAAAGTAAAGATGTAATTTTTCCCCAACAAGCATAACTCAAAGAACACACACGCGCAATATAAACACACAATCTACATATACATCATAAGCACAAGCGAGTAGATACAAGCTCAAAGGATTAAAGCAAGAACCTTTGGATGCTTACCAATGACAAACTTCACAAGTATCTCAAACCCCACTTTCACAGAATCCCAATCTTATTTATCACAAATGCAATTAAAAAACCCCAAACACTAAACAAAAGCCCTGACAGTAGAAGTCCCCAAACCACTCTCACTCTTGAGTGACTGCTTCCACAATAATCAAATAGCATATCAAAGTAAAGGTGCAATTTTTTCCAACAAGCATAACTAAAATAAGACGCACACACTCGATATAAACACACAACCTGCATATACATCATAAACACAAGTAAATACAAGCTCAAAGGATTAAAGCAAGAACCTTTGGACGCTTATCAATGGCGAACTTCACAAGTATCTCAAACCCCACTTTCACAGAATCCCAATCTTCCTTATCACAAAACCCAATTAAAACCCCCAAACACTTAACAAAAGCCCTCACAGTAGAAGTCCCCAAACCACCCTCACTCTCCACTGTCTCCTTTTCAAGAAGACCCACAAGAAACTCAATTGCCTCAGCAACTTTATCTGAAGAAACATCTTCATTGTGAACTAAAGGAAGAACAATAGACAAAAAGGAAGACAACCCAGATAAAGCTTGTGGGTCAAGAGAATCTTGAGAATTTGAAATTGTGGAAATTGTGGCGGCGAAGTAAGAAAAAGGGGTTATTGGTAAAGACTCAGCTTGTATAATGGAACGAGTGGCGGCTGCAATAGCACAGAGATGACGATGTTGGGGTGCTGAGGATTTTCCGTAACGTTGGAGGAGTTGTTGGCATATGTCGGAATTGTCATTGAAGACATTGTTGTTGTCTTGAGGATCCATTGAGTTGAGACTTGAGAGAGACGAAGTTGTTTGTCTCTCTTTAGAGGTTTAAGGATATGAGGGTTTTAGAAAATAAAATTACAAGTACTAATAACTATGAAGGGTTAAGATAGTGTTATCGAGTCTATTTTCCGAAGTTCTGAATAATTTATTAATCAAAAGGTTTCAAGGATGGATATTGATTTTGAAGCAATCTTTTATTATTTGCGGGATGAATTCGACAGTTAGTTGTTGGTGTTGAACAGTGTTTTCAAAAATATTTTTTGGGGCGAATTTCGGAGCGGGGCGTACCAAAAACGCTCTGAGGCGCAAATTGAAGACATAGATTCATAGGGCGTAAGCTCCAAGTGTAAGAACTTAAGCTCTAGGCGTAAAAACAATACGCCCTGGGCGTTATTTTTTAGTTTTTGAACCTTTTTTTTCTTTAAATCATTTTTTTTATTGGTGTAATGATATTTCCCAAATAATAATTGTAATACTCTTTTTCTTCATTATTGGTTATTAATACCTTTCTCAAATAAAAATCAAAATATATTTTTATATATTATATTTATTAAAATTTATTTGTAAAATAATTGGAAGTTTTACTTTTGCTTAATTTCTTAGTAATAAAATTATAAAAGTGAATATACATTAGACTACGCCCTCTAGATCCATAAGACTTACGTCTCGCTCCATACTACACGAAAGATGATGGATGATTCTACTTTCATTGATACAACCTTAGGAGAGTCACGTTCTAGAAACTAATTATTAAAATGGGAGAACTCAAGACTATATAAGCCCCATATTAACTTCTTATTTAATTGATCTGAAACTCGAGTATCATTCCTTACAATAATTTCATAATAATGGGTGATATATTTTGTAAGCTAGAAAGATAACAAAAAAAAAATTGATTCGCAAGCAGGCTGTATAGATTGACTGATTGCATAAAATTATACTATTGTCTCATAAAATATAAAATAATACCCCTAAAAGACATTAATAATCTATATTCTATAACAAATTAATACATTTTAAATTTCATCAAGAAAATCACACTCTATGTTAAAAAATAAGCATTCTCATCAGGAATGTTACGAAAATAGACTTGGCGTGTCTTGATCTCTAGCAGTGGTATTAGCTCCCTACGAGCTCAACTTGCTGAGAAATAGAATTGTTACGAAAGTTTCAGCTCAAGATCATTTATTATGTTTCAAGAGAATAGAGGTGGTTTCTTATCGTTGTATGGATGGCCATGAATAGTATGGTGGAGTTGATGAAGAGACAAAGTGTATTGGTCGAAAACAAACAAATTTCATTTCTAGGTTTGACGAACAAGAAGCAATCGAAGACAAAGAAGTATTTTATACATAAATTCATTGATTTCATAGCTAATTGGAGGAAGTCTTACCTTCAACACCGATGAGGACAAAAGTGTATTTTATCATATCACTTAATATGTTGAGTTCAGATATGAGTAAGTATTTTGTAAAGCTTAAATTTTTTCAACCATTCATTTCTTTACATCCATTTGAGTATATATTTTTATCTATCGTAGTCCTTTCATTCAATTATTTCACTTCGACTATAATACATACTCGTACATTCAATGTATTGATGACATTCGACCTACATCTTTTATGATGAAGTTACAGGTGTTCAGGATCATTAAAAGGCGCTTCGTTGAGATCACTTTGCACTTCCCATTAGATTTCGGTGAGCCTCCTTGCATTCTGGAGGACTCCATTTTTATTTTTTAGTTAGTTGTTTTGAGGTGTCGTGGATCTTGTCCCGACACCCGTCTTGAAAAATAGAGGCTTCATAGATAGTTAATTTTGAGGATGTTGCAGTATTTCTTTGTTAAACTTTTTTTAAAACTATTATGCTTCCCTTGAGTATTCTACTGACAGCTCGAGTTGAGTATTTTGAGATTAAATTATTTAATTCTGTTTTAAAGCTTTATTTTGCTTGAGTCAGTCTTCCGCTAAGTAGTCATCCAGGCCAAGGATTCACTAGGGAATCAATTATTGTTCTCGAGTGTTGGTCACATCCAGAGGGTAGGCTCGGGGCATGACAGTATAGCCTCACAATGATCTGATGCATTTTTGGGCATTTAGGAGCCATTTTAAAGGAATTAGGCGATCTTTTAAATTTTTTGTGTGTTAACGCCCATGAATATTTGGTAAAATGACTCACGGGCTATTTTTTGTAAATAACTTTACGAGACCCTCTGCAAGGAGTTGGGGGAGTTTTCACCTCGGTGTTAGAAAGAGCTAATTTTAGAAAGAATTAATTTGGAAAGAGCTAAATTGAGATTTGTGCAAGTTAAACTTTAAATGTGAGTTTTGGGGTCAACTTCAAACGACGATAACTTTCAGCATAGGATAAGTTAGGTGGCCCATGAGATATCAAATGAAAGATCATTGAGTCCTCTTTCCAACGCCACCGAGTTTGCTAAATTCTGAGTTCGGATGAGGGAGATATGCATGTTTGAGTACAACCTATCTAGTTAAGGAAATCCATCCGAACTTAAGAGGAGTATTTTGGTCTTTTCCTTATCTCCACTAACCTAACTCGTTTTATGTAATATTTTTAGGGGTCTAAACTGACTTAGATCAGTTTTCACAATTCTTAAACGCTTAGGGTTTAAGAGAGAAGTTCAAGAGAAGAAAAGGTGATCGTTGAGGGGTTTCACCAAGGATTTAATCCTAAAGAGGTATGTAAGCTTCCATAGTGTTGGGTTTGTTCACCCACACGTCAATCATGTGTTTCTACTTTCAAATTCATTCATGAGATTGAGTATATTGAGGTTCTTGATGAAATTCTTAATGTGTTGTTTCTTCGTTCTTGAATATGAAGATTTGTTGAGTTCTTAAGGTGAGAGTCTTGTGTTGAGGGTTGGTTCTTGAGGGATTTTGGTTAGATTTTCGTTCACTAGTGTTGGGTTTACAAATCTAAGAGAATTTTGAGAAGAACAATCGACTCTAGGTGAATTTGGGCTGGAAATCAAAAAGAAAATTCGTCGGATTGTTCTGGGGGAGGGGTGGAGCAACGCGCCACTGATGCGCCAGGAGGGCTGGTGTGCCGCTCATACGGTGCGCCAAAATGGAGCGTCTGAAGTTTAGAGGTTGGCAACCCGTGCCAGGGTCGCCCTGCCCCTACTCATTTTTCGTCTTTTGCTCCGTCTAAGTCCTTTTAAAATGTATCCTTGCTATCTTACTGATTATAACTACTCAAACTACATTTAATCATTGAGAAATCCGTATATCCAAATCATATTTTTTTAATTCACATTTTTTAATTCAAGAATAGAGTTAAGAGTAAGGTTAGAGGGAGTTCTTTTGAGTCATCTTGAGAAGTTTTTTGCAAACATTTAAATTTTGTTTTAAGACTTGAGCACTTGAGTGTGAGGATGAGGAGAGTTGAGTTTCATTTTTCAAAATGAATATATGGGAACTAAGTATTCCCAAGAGTAAATGTTTTACATTTAAAATGAGAGGAAACTTTGATTTCCAAATGAGTTCACGAGGAGTTTTGAGCATAATCTCTTTTAAGAGAACTTATTGAGTAATAATATCAAAGTATGAGGGTGAGGAAATGTTTTTAAACATATGAGCATGAGTTATATTATTGGGAATAGTATTGAGCAGCGATATGGGGACGAGTTCAGACAACTCAAAGTCCTCATAAACCAAGTATGCCAACATGGGTAAAAAGATTCATACATTTTAGATGATTCCTTATTACTTTTAAAGCATAGCTTAGTGGATCCACTTAGTTGAGGATGTCTTATACTCTGGCAAGGTATAACATAGTTCAGGCAGCATGGGCGAGATGCTGTATCATCACATAGCTCATAGTGATGATTGTCGGTTAGAGAATCTCCCAAATAAGAGTAAAAGAGTTATTTTTGTATTTTTAAATATATTGAGTTATTATCTATTGTTTTAAAAGCTTTCTTTATAATACATCTTTATTGTTGCTTTTATATTGAAATGAGTTGAGTATTTCTGAGTTTGAGTTGAGTTGAGTTGAGGTGAGTATGATTTCCTTTTATCAGTTCAAGCTTGCAGGTAATGTTCAATGTTCCCTACTGACGTCATTTGGCTTGCATCTTTTATGATGCAGATACATGTAACCAGGATCATTAATTAGCGCTCCGTTGATCCAGTCGAGTTCCAGATTTGATTGGTGAGCCTCCTTGCTTCCGGAGGATTCCCATTTACTTTTTCAGTTTTGTAAGGATGTCGTGGGTCTTGTCCCGACTTCCATCATAGTTGTTAGAGGCTTCACAGATAGACAGTAGTAGTTGAAGAGTCTTTTCATTTTCATTGTTTAATGTTTAAAACTTGAGTTGCCGCTTTTGGCCAGTGAATGTTTTATTTAAAATATTCTGAGTATTTATTTTGAGACATTGAGTTAAATCTTTACTTTTGAAGTTCATTTATTGTTGAGTAAGTCTTCCGCTGAGAGTTGAGCCAGGCCAAGGGTTCGCTTGGGGCCAACAATGGTTCTCGAGTGTCGGTCACATCTAGGGTGTAGGCTCGGGGTGTGACATGAGCATTACGTATTGGTTCACCATAATCTGCGGTAATTTTGGGCATTTAGGAGTCATTTTATAAGAATTGGACGATTTTTTCAATTTTGTCGTATGTGTTAGCCCATGAATATTTGGTGAAATTGCTTTTGGGTGATTTTTTTTAAAAAAACCTCTATGAAAACCTCCGTAAGGAGTTGGGGAGAAGTATGTATAGTGTCACCATGATCCCAGGCATTTTTGGGCATTTAGGAGTCATTTTATAAAAATTATGCGATTTTTTTCAAAATAAAATAAAATTGTGTGTGTTTGTCCTGAATATTTGGTGAAATGGCTTCCAGGCTAATTTCTTGAAAAACTTTAAGAGACCTTCTATAAGGAGTTGGAGGAACAGTACATATAGTCTCACCATGATCCACGACATTTTTGGGTATTTAGGAGTCATTTTATAATAATTAGGCGATATTTTTAATTTTTCGTGTGTGTTAGTTAGCCCATGAATAGTTGGTGAAATGAACAAAAAAATTTAAAAACTTTACGAAACCTTTCGTAAGGAGCTAGGGGAGCAGTACATATAACGTTCCAGAGGAAGATTAGCAATAATTCGGTAGCTTACTTTGTTTTTATAATAATTATTCATGATCAATTTATCATCAAATTCGGGCTTATTAATTTTTAACCAAAATTTATTTAAGACGCCCATCAGAAGACCATAAAAAAATTTAATTAAATACTTTTTCAATTGATAAAACCTATGACATTTCATTTTTACATCATTTCAATTTCAACTTGCATACCTAGTAGTTTACATTAAATTAATTCAACTTATTATGACCATGTGATTTAATAAATTAAAAATATCTATCAATTAACCGAGATTAAGTGATAAAATTTTATGTGCAAACAATATCATTCTTCTTTTTATTTTATGTAAATATTGAGGCCGAATAAGTTTTTACCATTTAATAATAGAACTTAATTAAATAGATGAGAAGTAAAGTTTTTTTTACAAAAAATTATTGGACACTAGTACAATTACAATAGCTTGGATTATGATGCATAGTTATATTAGTGGAGAATATGTGAGGGTGAGTAAGTGATCTTGGATGCAGAAATTCCTACCTGATGTATCGGTCGAGCTCGTCTCACAAAATTAACTCTCTAATGTAATTTGTGGACTATATATGTGATTTTAGCATAAAAATCGATAAAGTACTAAAATTAAAGAAATTGATATTCCTTCGAACTGTGCTATTTTATTGTAGTATTCTATAGTTAAATGAAAAATATATAAATAAATATTCTTCAATTTGAAAGAATATTTATTTTACCTATTAACACAACAACAAAAATTACCAACTTGGCCAAAAATAAGACTAGGCACACACAAACCAACATAATAATTTGCACGTCTACATGGTAGGCTGCACTGTCGATTAATTTTACATGGTCCCAATGTGAGGCCACATACTTCCTCTGTACCATTCACATAATTCTCTACATAAAAAAAAGAAAAAGAAGAGTTAGACATAAGAAAAAAATTATCATTAAAAGTATGTATAAATATCGTGGTATTAAATGAAGAATAAAATTATAATATGTACCTTCGATTTGAAAAAGAAGAATAGAAAATAAAATAAAAAGAAAAGTTTTGTATGAACTCATTTCCTCTTTGTATAAATGTATGTAATGCTATTCAATATAGCTTTGAGAGACAAAATTCTGAGATTTGTTATTGATTTAGTTGTGGAATTTATAGAGTTTAGTGCATAAATTTTATGGTAAGGTGAATATTTTATCATTGAATTAGTATTATATAACTCGACTAAACAGGAAAAAATATAAAGAGTTAAGTCAAAGTCATAGTCAAATTAAAATAAAATTCAAAAATGTGGGATTTGTTATTGATGTAGTTGTGGAATTTATAGAGAGTTTAGTGCATAAATTTTAAGGTAAGTTTAATATTTTATTATTGAATTAGTATTATATAACTCGACTAAACAGGAAAAAATATAAAAAGTTAAGTCAAAGTCATAATCATCAAATTAAAATAAAATTCAGATGCACTAACAAAGTTTAATTTACATCATCACCATAGAAACAAAAATGACTTGAAAGAAAAACACACCCACCCTTTTTTTTTTGGTTTAATAGAACAACACTACTAAAAAAATAATAAAAATTAATTTGTCGATAAATTAAAAAAAAACATTACTAATCTTATTTATTGATGATAGATTAACTAACAATTAATTATCAAAAAATCATTGATTGTCATTTATACGGGAAGTCAAAAAAATTGGATTGAAAAATTTGATAATTTATTTTTACCATGTATATAATAATATCTTAATTTCGAGCTTTATCAAAAGAGATAAAATTATAATGAGTTATTTAAAGAATATTTATTCTTCTATGATAATTTCTATAATTCATTATAACTAATTTTCTTATCCCCAAACCACCCAAATAAGCAACACATGATAGTTAATTTTATGACATCAATTTTTATATAATAACATTGCTATAATATGAAGAGAAAAAAAATAGTGACAAATAATTTTTGTCGTTAATATTAAAAATTATCATTAATTTTATTTAGCCACAAATTATGAAAAAATACTATGGTGGGCGTTTTAATGAAAGATTAGCAATAATTT
>JAJOOO010014546.1:0-15094 GCA_029582685.1 Solanum piurae | reverse complement strand
AACCAAAAGAAATCCAAAAGTTCTTGTTTCAAATATTTTTCTCTAGAACTTGAAGAAGAAGAAGAAAGAGTTAGAGCTAGGATCAAGGTCAAGTCTCCAATCTTCAAGCATTTGTGAGATTTTTAATCAAGGTGTGCTTGCTTTTAATACATGGATTCCCTAAGATTCCCCAAATGAGAAGATGAGATTCCCCAATTTGAGTTACGGTTTCTTCCAATGTTGTGGGTATTGATGACTGTTGATCTAATTGAGTGGATTATGATTGTTTATGATTGAATTGATAGAATTTTATGTTTTTAGTATGGAAATTCATGTACTCATGCCTATCTCATGTCTAGAAGGATGAAACTGATGTAAATGGGTTTTATGCCATTAAAGGAGAATTTGTGGGTTTAGATGTATTCTATCCAAGATTGATGAGATACATTACAACTGAAGCCTATATGATGATATATCATTATAACTGAAGCGTATATGATGATATATCATTACAACTGAAGCCTATATGATTATATATGATTACAATTACCTGAGAGTGAAGCATATCTGAGAAATTATAATTAGAAATGTAGCAACCAAGGCTGCCTCACCTACCATGACCACCTTGATGTCTCGTTTTTGGGACCATGGTCGTGGTGAGAGGCGTGGTGGCTAGTCATTAGCTCCTCAAAAATTGCCTAAAAGGTGACCCTCCCCACAAGCCACTAGATGGCACGTGAAGGCCACCACGGGCCATGGAAAGGGTCACGACCTTGAGTTAGCATTGAAAAGGTAGAGGTGGCCAAGAGAGGTCACTCGTTTGTGACCACAAGAGGGACCACGACACATGGAGCCCCTCGTGAAGGTGGGGCAAAACCCTTTGAGTGAGGGGCTTAAGAGTCTTTTCTATAATTAATTAAAACAAATCTATGTCATTTTAATCCTAGGACCCATTTATAAGTATTTTTAACCCCAAAACTCACTCATTCAAGTCAATATTTTCAAAACCAAAAGAAATCCAAAAGTTCTTGTTTCAAATATTTTTCTCTAGAACTTGAAGAAGAAGAAGAAAGAGTTAGAGCTAGGATCAAGGTCAAGTCTCCAATCTTCAAGCATTTGTGAGATTTTTAATCAAGGTGTGCTTGCTTTTAATCCATGGATTCCCTAAGATTCCCCAAATGAGAAGATGAAATTCCCCAATTTGAGTTACGGTTTCTTCCAATGTTGTGGGTATTGATGACTGTTGATCTAATTGAGTGGATTATGATTGTTTATGATTGAATTGATAGAATTTTATGTTTTTAGTATGGAAATTCATGTACTCATGCCTATCTCATGTCTAGAAGGATGAAATTGATGTAAATGGGTTTTATGCCATTAAAGGAGAATTTGTGGGTTTAGATGTATTATATCCAAGATTGATGAGATACATTACAACTGAAGTCTATATGATGATATATGATTACAATTGTCTGAGAGTGAAGCATATATGAGAAATTATAATTAGAAATGTAGCAACCAAGGCTGCCTTAACTACCACGACCACCTTGATGTCTCGTGGTTGGGACCATGGTCGTGGTGAAAGGCGTGGTGGCTAGTCAGTAGCTCCTCAAAAACTGCCTAAAAGGTGACCCTCCCCACAAGCCACTAGATGGCTCGTGAAGGCCACCACGGGCCATGGAAAGGGTCACGACCTTGAGTTAGCATTGAAAAGGTAGAGGTGGCCAAGAGAGGCCACTCATTTGTGACCACAAGAGGGACCACGACACATGGAGCCCCTCGTGAAGGTGGGGCAAAACCCTTTGAGTGAGGGGCTTAAGTGTCTTTTCCAGAATTAATTAACCCAAATCTATGTCGTTTTAAGCCTAGGACCCATTTAGAAGTAATTTTAACCCCAAAACTCACTCATTAAAGTCAATATTTTCAAAACAAAAAGAAATCCAAAAGTTCTTGTTTCAAATATTTTTCTCTAGAACTTGCAGAAGAAGAAGAAAGAGTTAGAGCTAGGATCAAGGTCAGGTCTCCAATCGTCAAGCATTTGTGAGCTTTTTAATCAAGGTATGCTTGCTTTTAATCCATGGATTTCTTTTCATCCATGGATTCCCTAAGATTCCACAAATGAGAAGATGAAATTCCCCAATTTGAGTTAGGGTTTCTTCCAATGTTGTGGGTATTGATGAATGTTGATCTAATTGAGTGGATTATGATTGTTTATGATTGAATTGATAGAATTTCATGTTTTCAGTATGGAAAGGCATGTACTCATGCCTATCTCATGTCTAGAAGGATGAAATTAATGTAAATGGGTTTTATCCCATTAAAGGAGAATTTGTGGGTTTAGATGTATTCAATCTAAGATTGATGAGATACATTACAACTGAAGTCTATATGATGATATATAATTACAATTGCCTGAGAGTGAAGCATATATGAGAAATTATAATAACAAATGTCTTAAGATTTAGGCATATATGATTATTATGAGATGTATTGCTTAGGAGTAAATCATGTATGATAAATTATGATTATTTGGGCTTTGATAGTAAATATTATATGATAATGGTTTATATTAGATAGAATTGTTGTGGAAGGGATTTACCCACATGATTTTATTTACGAATGTGTGAATGCATGAATGTGAAAGGTTTCCTTACATAGAATTATTCTAGGTTGAAAGGTTTGCTCACCCAAAATGAATCAAAGAATTGATGAGTTATTGTAATAAGGCCTAGCTTAGATTAGCATAATGAGATGCTTCTCCATGTATAACTTGGATTAGCATAATGAGATGCTTCTCCATGGATATCTTGGGTTAGCATAATGAGATTCTTTTCCATGGTAGCTTGAACTTGTAATATGAGATCCTTTTACGATAGCTTGGGTTAGTAGAACTCATGGTAGCTTGTGTTAGTAGAACTAATGGCAGCTTGGTTTAGTAGAACTCATGGTAGCATGGATTGATCAATAGTGCCTTTCCATGGATAGCTTGACTTGGCAAGATAAGACCATCTCATAGCATTTTTACTTGGTAAGGGCATACCATTTCATGGTAGCTTAGATTTAGAAATAGTACCCTTCCATTGTAGCTTGGATTAGCATGATAAGGTGTTTTCCATGGTAGGTTGGACTAGCATGATGAGGTGCTTTCCATGGTAGCTTGGTTTTGTAAGTGATACCTTCCATGGTAGCTTGAGTTCGTAGAATGAGACCCCCTAGATTAGATTAGTGAGTAATACTCTTCCATGGATAAATACTTAGCTTGGGTTGGTAAGATTATATACCTTCTATGGATAATATGAATAACTAAGGATTGACTATTCCTTAATCAAATTAGCAAAGTTATAATGAAGCAAGGTTACTTCAAGAAAGTATCGTAAGTATGTTTAATATGAGATTTACTTGTTATGATGATCTGTTTAGGTTGGATTGTTGCTTGAGGTGCCTTCCATGATATGCGTAACTAGAGGTGAGTGACCAAAGTCTTGACAAAGGTTAAGTTGAGGTCACTTCAAGAAGTGTTCCTCCTATGTTTTTATGTTATGATAAATTATGTGCATTGATTATGCTTATGTCTTATATTGTTATCTCGTATGCTTATGTTGATGTTAATGCAGGTTATCATATTTAGTACATGTTTGTACTAACGCATACTCTTACCTACATTTCTTATCCAAATATAGGGTATGACAATATTGACTCTCATCCATGTGGCTAGGATCTTAGTAGAAGCAAGGATCGAAGATTGGTGAGTTCTCATAGCATTCGAGGATTTGACCACCATTTCCCTTATGCTCTTTCATTTTATGTTTTGAACACTATTGTATGGATTGTGTCCTAAGATATTCATGTTTTAGATTATTTTGAGACAAGATGTAAAATACTTCTCTTTTGTTATGAAACTCTATTATTGTTTTAAAATGTTTTAAATTTCCACTCATTTCTATTATCTTATGTTATGAATGCTAAGTGGCTTATATGAGGCCTTTCGGGGTCTTGTATGACATGTTACCTCTAGATGTTACCCTGGGTCGTGATAAACTTGGTAATTAGAGCACAAGGTTTAGAATGGTTCAAGGATGTCTCAAAACCACGTCTAGTAGAGTCTTGTTCAAAAGTGTGAAGCGCACCCCATTTATATATGAGAGGCTACAAGATGCTTAGGATAGTTCACTTCTTCATTACTCTAAGTTGGGCATACAGTTTAACACTATAAGGTCTTTTTCCTAATCCTTACCCGATGGTCTTAGAGATCTGACTACTATAAGGTCTCACGCTAGAAGGAATGAGGAAGAAAATGTGGATCAAGAAGCTCCTTAAGCTCCGGTCGATCATTTGGCAGAGAAGGTGACTAATAAGGAGTTTAGAATGGCTTTTCAAGTGTTGGCTAAAGCCGTGACAGACCAAGCCAATAAGAAAGTTGTGAACCCAATTCTGGGTACGGCGGCTTATAGAGTGAGGGACTTCACTAGGATGAACCCTCCAAAATTATATAGTTCTAAGGTAGAGAAAGATCCTCAATATTTTATAGGTGAGACTTATAAGATTTTGTCCATTATGGGAGTGACTCCGGTGGAAAAGGTGGAATTAACCGCTTATCATTTTAAGGGGGTTGTTTAGATTTAGTTCAACCAATGGAAGAAGCAAGACTGGTAGAAGCGGGTCCAATGGAGTGGGAATGGTTTAAATATTCTTTTCCTGATACGTTCAGTTCTCTTGAGATAAGAGAGGCTAAGGTGCTTGAGTTTATTAATCTTCGGCAAGGTAATATGAGTTTTAAGGAATATGCTTTGAGATTCACTCAATTGTCTATGTATTCTCAATTTGTAGTGGCCGACCCTAGGTCGAGAATGAGTAATTTCATTCGGAAGTATCCGATTTGGTGGTGAAAAAATGTTGTATGGCTATGCTTTTTCATGACATAGATATTTCTTGACCTATTGTCCATGCCTAACAGATTGAAAAGGATAAGCATAAAGGGAGATCTAGGGAGAAAAAGAAGTCTAGAATTGATAATGGTAATTTCTCTCATGATAGGTCTGATGGACATGGTCGTCCTAGGTTTCGACAAAGGTTTTCTATGCAAGGTTCTTCTAAAATTCCTCCAAGGTATAACAATGAAAGAGTGTCTAACCCTAAACCTCAAGGAGGATATAGTAGTGGATAACTATTGCCTACATGTGCTAGGTGTGGAAAGAAACATGAGACTAGGTGTCTAGCCGGCACGGATAGTTGCTTCAGTTGTGGTGAAACTAGTCATAAAATGAGAGATTGTACTAAGATTAAGGCTAAGGGAAGAAAGAGAAAGCAAGCTCCTCATAGTGGTTCGTGTTCCAATGCTCCCAAGAAAAACCGATTCTATGCAATTCAGACTAGAGGTGAATATAAGTGTGCTCCCGATGTGGTTACCGATATGTTGAAAGCCTTTTAATTAGATGTTTATCCTTTAATAGATTTTAATATTAATCCTTCTGATGGATGGGTTGCACTCTTACTATTCTTCTATTGATTCTAGAACCCGTGTAGTCAAAATTTTAGTTTCTGACTGAGCCTATCCGAGAGTGGAATGGGGAAAAATCTATGCCAAAAGTTTGGTTTTTTTCTTGTCTTAAGGCTAAAAAGACAACTTCTAAGGGTTGCATATACCACCTAGTTAGGGTGAGAGAAATATATTTCTACTGTTGACCAACTACAAGGACCTAGTTACTTCTTTATGAATGACCTAAGGTCGGGTTATCACAAAATGAGGATCAAGAATGATTGTATTCTGAAAATGGCTTTTAGAACTCGGTATGGTCATTATGATTTTGTGGTAGTGTCATTCACGTTGACTAATGCTCTAGCGGCATGAATGGATGAGATGAATAAGTTGTTTAGATAATACCTAGATAGGTTCAGATTAGTAAACCCTACCAAGGGTAGTGCTATGGGAAAGTTAAATAATGACTTGATCCTACCTTAGTAGAATTACAAGAAACAATGCTTAGAAAGTCTGTTGAGGATATCTCCCAAGGGGGAGATTCTGTGCTTAGATATCAAGGTCGTTGTATGTTTTAGATAATCTCATGATTTCCTTATGTTATGCATGTTAATGAAAACTTGTGTTTTGAAAGAAAATGAGTTTATGTGATTGATTTTCCTCATGTTGTACTGCATTTAGTATGAGTTGCCTATAGACTTCATGAGATGATTTGATGAACATGCCTTGACTTAGAGTTGAAAAATTCCTCCTTGGATATATGTCTTGAGCATACATAGCATATAGGATCCATGAGATTGTGTTGAGCGTGATTTTAGCTTGGATATGGTAGTACCTTTTTTGACTTGACAAAATTTTGAAATTTCATGTGTATTGGGTTGCTAGATGTAGTTCCTACTTCCCCATAAGATGCATTGAGTATGTTTATCTTGGATATGAGGTTCCTCCTTAGTTATGTGTATTTAGATGAATTGCATGCATGATGGGTTGCTAGTATTGAGTGTTTCTTCCAAAAGGTGTCTAGAATTCAATTCGAGGACGAATGTTCCCAAGGGGGAGATAATTTAACAACTCGGAGCTTAGTTGCTTAACAAAGGGTCCGAGAGAGGGGTTGCAAACCTAAGATTTAGCCTTGGCACCCTCCAAAAAGATCTCACGAGTCGTGAAGGTCACCACGAGTCATGGTGGTGCCCTTACACCTTAGGTAGTAGCTACCAAGGCTGCCTCACCTACCACGACCACCTTGACACCTCATAGTGAGGACCACGGGTCGTGGTGACTAGGCAGTAGCTCCTCCAAAACTGCCCAGAAGGAGACCTTCGCAATGAGCCACTAGACGGCTCGTGAAGGGTCGTGGCCTTGAGTTAGAATTTAAAAGTTATATGTGGCCAAGATAGGCCACTGGTTTGTGACTTGAAAAGTGAGAGGTGGCCAAAAGAAGCCACTGGTAGGCACCACACCTTGTGGAGCACCCAGTGAAGGTAGGGCAGACCCCTGTAAGTGAGGGGCTTAAGGGTCTTTTACGAAATTGATTAAAATAAACCTATGTCATTTTACCCAAGCCTAGGACCCCTATATAAGTAATTTTAACCACAAAACCCACCCATTCAAGTCATTATTTTGAAAACCCAAAAGAAATCTCAAAGTTCATCTCTCAAATATTTCTCTCTCTATAACTTGAAGAAGAAGAAAGAGTTGGAGCTAAGATCAAGGTGAAGTCTCAAATCCTCAAGCATTTTTGGGATTTGTAATCAAGGTATGATGGATTTTCATCCATGGATTCCTTTCATCTATGGAGTCCTTAAGATTCCCCAATTGAGAAGATGAAATTCCCCAATTTAAGTTAGGGTTTCTTCCAATGTTGTGGGTATTGATGAATAATGATCCAATTAAGTGGATTATGATCTTTTCTGATTGAATTGATAGAATTCCATGTGTTTAGGATGGAAATATATGTACCCATGCCTAACCCATTTCTAGAAGGATGAAATTGATGTAAATGAGTTTTATGCCATGAAAGGAGAATTTGTGGATTTAGATGTATTATATCTATGATTGATGATATACATTAGCATTGAAGCCTATATGATCATATATGATTGGAATTACTTGAGAGTGAAGCATATATGAGAAATAATGATTAGAATTGTCTTGAGATTTAGGCATATATGATGATTATGAGATGTATCGCTTGAGAGTAAAGCATGTATGATGAACTGTGATTTTTAGCGCTTTGAGAGTAAAGCTTATATGATAATGCTAGATTATTAGATAGAATTATTGTGGAAGGGATTTACCCACATGATTTACTTTATGAATGTATAAATGCGTGAATATGAAAGGTTTCCTCACATAAAATAATTCTAGGCCGAAAGGTTTGCTCACCTAAATGAACAAATAAAGTTTATGAGTTATAATAATAAGGCCTATCTTGGATTACCATAATGAGATGCTTCTCCATGGATAGCTTTGATTAGAATAATGATATGCTTCTCCATTGATTTCTTGGGTTAGCATAATGAGATGTTTTTCCATGGTAGCTTGAACTGGTAATATCAGATCCTTTCATGGTAGCTTAGGTTAGTATAACTCATGGTAGCTTGGGTTAGTAGAACTCATGGTAGCTTGGGTTAGTAGAACTCATGGTAGCATTAATTGCGAAATGGCACCCTTCCATGTATACCTTGACTTTGCAAGAGAAGAAAATCTCATGGTAGCTTGACTTGGTAAGGTCATACCATTTCATAGTATCTTGGATTGAAAAATAGTACCCTTCCATAGTAGCTTGGATAAGCATGATAATATACTTTCCATGGTAGCTTGGACTAGCATGATGATGTGTTTTTTTCCATGGTATCTTGGTTTAATAAGTGATACCTTCCATGGTAGCTTGAGTTGGTAGTATGAGACCCGCTCATGGATAGCTTGGTTTAGTGAGTATTTGATGAGTATGAGATTTGGACTCATTTAGGGTTTTGTTTACATAGATTTAGTGTCCTCAAATGCTTATTTGTGCCATAAACTGATGAAAAATCCTTGATTTTTAGGTACATGGATTGAGGAACAAAGTAAGGACACTAACATGCAAAAAGGAATAAAACAAACTGAGGAATTGATAAAAGGCAAGACTGGTGATCGCCAAGAGCGTTTGGCAAATCACCGAAGAGTCAGTTCCACTGCCTAAAGTTATAATGTGCCAGCCTTGAGTGAAGAAACAAAATCAGTGACAAAATAGAGCAGTCGGCGCATCGCCAAGTAGTTCCGCGATGCAGGGATAGATCGCTCAAAGTTACAGAACGTAAGGATGTTGAATGATAAGGTGAAAAGGCGATGGAAAAGATCAAAGGGCGGCTCGCCGAGTTGATCAGCGAGCCCAACTTACTTTGCCGAATGCCTATTTGTAGCATATTTTTGGCGACTATAAATATGTTTTTGAACATTTAGTTTAGTATCTAGGTTTGAAATTTGTAAATGCATTAAGTATCTTTTATCATTTTTTAGTATCTGGAGACAGTTTTCTTTATGTTTTTCCCTTAGCTTTGAAGGTTTGAAGAATTTCGCTTTTGTGAAACTGGAAGTGGGTCTTTGAGATTCATAAAATTGGAGAATTGTAAGGATAAAATCACTCTTACCCAGTTGATGGATAATAAATTTGGTAACTATTTTTACCTTTTATAATGTCTAGCTAAAACCCCAAATTCTTGTGGTGTGATCATATGATTATGGGTTGATTCAGTTTATCGGTATTGCTAATTATAAGTTTAAATGCTATTTAAAAGTTAGTTTAATCATTAATTATGGTTTAATTTAAGAATTGTAGTTGCAAATGCAGTTCTATATTTCTGTTCTTGGCTTGCTCGAAAGAGAGGTTTTAGAACAAAGGTTTTTGATTTATGGTTTGTGGGTATTGGGTTGATCTGGGTTTAGCTCAAGAGAGTAAATCCTAAACCCAATCCAACACATTTAGCTCGAGAAAGTGAATGGATTAAGGTGTGGGATGCTCTTAATTTGCATGCTTGTTGATGTTCTAAAGAAATCACTGGATTCGGAGTAATTGTTCGAGAGAAAATTACTTCCCTTATAGTCTAACCTACTCCCTAATATATAGTTATTTACTAATAGTTGCAATTATCCATATGTCTATATTTGCCTATAATTGATCACATCCCAAGAATCATTCTCATTATTGTTAATTCCTAGTGTTTGTGATTGCTTTTAGTTGATAATCAAAAACAAAAAAAACACCATTTGACATTCATGTCAACCCTTTTACTAGATTATGTCTTTAATCGATAATTTCTATTCCTATGGAAGATTAGACTACATTCACACTTCCTATTTGAATTTAATACACATACCACTCCATGTGGGATTCGACCCCAACACTTTTAGTTGGGTTTTATACAGATTTATGAACGTTGACACTTAGAGTTGGATGAGGTGTGCTTAACGTCATATCAAAATGGCGCCGCTGCGGGGGAGTAGTGTTGTTTGAAATTCTTTTGGTGAAGTTGAATTGTGTTCTTCTTATTTATAGCTAAATATACTTAATTTTGTTTTTGGTGTTTGTTTTTTATTGTGAAACAGAGCAAATGAGCCTAAAGGGTAACCAAGTGGGCCACCAAGATGATATCGGGAACCTCAACGATTTTAATGGCCCAAAAATCAATGACCCAGTCCAAATGGGTGGTGTTGGAGCCATTCGTTTGCCTCCAGCTGAAGGGAACATTGTGTTCCACATTACAAACACCATGCTTCAGCTCCTTCAACTAAAGGGTTTATTCGGTGGTCAGGCTCATAAGGATCCCCATGAGCATATAAGGAATTTTATTGATGTTTGTTGACTATTCTCCTTTAAAAACATATATCCAGAATTGGTTCGGCTAAGGTTGTTCCCATTTTCTCTAATGGAAGAAGCATGCAAGTGGTTGGCTGAGTTGCCAGGAGATTCTATTACTTCGTGGGAAGAGTTTATTACCGCATTTCAAGTGTGCTTTTTCCCTCCGTCGAAGATGATTACTTGTCGGGACATCATTCAAAGCTTCAAGCGCTTGGAGGGTGAGCCAATCCATGAGACATGGCTAAGGTTTAAGAAGATGGTGTTGCAATACCCAACTCATGGACTGCCCGATAATGTACTGCTGCAATACTTCTACAGAAGCCTTGACTCGGTGAATAATGAAGTGGCTGATCAACTTTGTCCGGGAGGTTTAATGCAACAACCTTATGTAATAGCATCCCAACTCCTTAATAGAATGCCCAAGATAAACTGGGCACGGTACACCCGTGAAGATGAAGAATGTCATATTGTCCAAGAATGTCATGGCAAAGATGATGACCCATCTGGACATATTGGCTATCATGGGTGCTGGTATGAGGAGTGTTAATGTTGTCCGTGTTGGTGGTGTAAACCCCAAGGAGGCCAAATTTGAAGAATTTTACAATGAGGAAGTGAACTTCCTAGCCAACCAAGGAGGAGGTTATCGTGCAAACTACCCAAGGCCGGGTGGCAATCAAGGTTGGAATAAATATGAGGGCTGGAGATATTGTGATACAGAGCAGTGTGATCGTAACGTCTCTTGGAAGGAAAGAGAAGGGGAGAATGATAGATATGTGCCTCCCCATGAGCGTCAAAAGCCCAAAGATTCAAAGAGTGGCCGTATGGAAGACATGCTCTCACGCATTCTCAACAAGGTTGAAGGGTCTGATACTTTTTTGAAGGAAATGAAGGAAGATGTATCGACTCTTAACCTGACGGTGACCTCTCATTTCATCCCTATCAAGCAGTTGGAGACCCAAATGGGTCAAATTTCTTTGCATCTTAACCTAAGACAACAAGGGGGGTTGCCTAGTGTTACTATGGAAAACCCCAAGAATGAAGCTTGAATGGGTACTTGAGTCGTTCCACGACGTTAACTAAGGCTCTTTTTGAGAGGCAACCCAAGTTTTTATGGCTTTGTGTTTGTTTTTGGAATAACGGGTGTTGATTGTGTAGGTTAAAAGTTTAATATGTTTAAAAAATTTAGGTTGGCCAGCCAAGAGTGGAGTCGACGACTCGCCGAGTAGGTCGACTAGCCCAACTTGGACCGCCGCTGGACTCACAATAATAGCAGGTGGGAGTCTGTAAAACTTGGTGGGCCTATGAATGAATCGGCGACACACCAAATAGGTTGGCGAGCCTGATTTAGTCCGCCGTTTGGACCCCTAAAGTAACTGAAGGTCCTGTAAAACTCGGCGAGGTAAGTCACCATTCACCGCATCGCCGAGTGGTCTGGTGGGGACGACTAATACCGCCGAAAGGGCTGTGAACTGAAAGGTTTTAAAAAACCAAACAATTTACACGTTCAAAATATTTCATATTCTCACATTTCTAACCCCGTACAGTCACACCCGCACTTCATATTGTCACGACCCGGGAGTACCCATAGAAGTAACATGGCGTACTTGACCCCGAATGGGTCTCATGCAAGCCCTTAGCCTCATAACATAGGTAATAGAAGTGAAAATACATAACAATTTAAAACTTTTACGATCGAAGTCATTTTTCATAAAGCAAGGGGAACTCTTTGTCTCAAACCATCTTTAAAACTCTTGAATAAAAGTCTTCGGAACCAGCCCATACAAAGTTTAAAAACATAAAGAAATGACATAAAGGAATAATTGGTTTGTCCTCGAAGCTATGAGGACTCACCAAATCTTCAACTCTTCTTGCACCTTAGGAACCTAGCCTCCAAAGAAACTCAATCTGCAACAACCTACATTTGATTCGAATGTAGGCAACATGCGTTAGTACAAAATGCACAAAGTATGAAAGCTAGCACAACATCATAAGAGCAAATATCTCCAATGGTTAGTCAACATAAGACATTAGCATAAGAGATAATAGCATAGTCATAGCATAATCATCAACAAAAGCATCATATGAACATAAGTCAACATAAGACATAGTTAATGAGCATAGGAGATAGGTCATATTCATAATAAGCCAAGTCTTCAACATAAGCATCACATAAGCATAATTGGCTCCTAGTCATCTCTACCATAATAGAATAATTCTCAAGTAACCTCAAAAGCATTCAAGTGCAAGCATGAATAGCATCCCATAATACCACCTATCCCTTTTTGGTCATCTTAATCAGAGTCTATATACACGGTCAACTCTTAAGCTTCTCTATCGTAAGGGTACCATACTCCTAAGTAACCTCAAAGCACACTTGTGCAATGTATGAAAGGCATCCCATACTACCCTTCACACTAAGTATAACCTTGAAGTTACCATAGTCATATTTACCCTACTTTGGTCTCATTACTAGAACACTTCATAAAGACAAGGGACCTATCACCATAGTTAATCATACCATGTCAAGGAAGCCAACTATAGCACAAACAATATAACATATAAGAGCAAACATCTCATGAGTCACCTTAAGGAAAGATTGCGCCATGCATGAACAAGACCCTATAATCCTACCCATCATAAGCTAGACACTTGGGTTCATCATTCATGTTCATCATCTCTTAACATCATAAAGACAAGGGTAATCGCCTCTAAGTCATGCATGAAGTGGAGAGGTATCTAGACCTACTATCCAAACTAGTCATGCTCATGTTCATAAATGCAAGGGGGAGTCACCTCAAGACATAAATGTTTAGTTCATTATGAAGGACAAGGGAAGTCACCTCAAGCCACAAATATCATGGAATCATAAAGTCAACGGTATTCACCTCTAGTCATGCATATCAATGAATCATAGGTATTCGTCTCCATGTTTATTATTAGTGGAATATATGTATTGGCCTCCATATTAATTTTAAGGTGATATACGTATTTGCCTCCATATCAATTTTAATGTGTAATGTAGGTATTCGCCTCCACATCACCACATAAAGATCATAGGTAATCGCCTCCATGACCAACATAAAGGCTAATGGGTAATCACATCTTGCCTTGGGAGTCACCCATATATAATGGGTAATCACCTCACACTCCCCATACTTAACTAATTAGGAGTAAGGGAATTCACCACACATTCCTATCATGTAAAGGTCATTTAGGGGAATCACCACAAGCATCATCATATCTTAGAGTCCTAGGATTTAGATTCAATTTAGATGAGAAAACCTTTCAACCTAGAATCATTCTGTGTGAGAGAGAACCTTTCATGTCATATCATGTTTATACATAAGGTCATGTCTAGAGTTCTACATTAGGCATGGATACTAGCATAACTCAAGTGATCCTGTCACTTTGTGCACTTAAGCACTCATAATGTAGATTAGGTAGGTATAGGCCTTCTACCACAATTCTATGCTTTAATATTCTAATCTCACATATAGACTTTACTCACATAGCCTTAATCTTCATAATTCATCATTACTAGGTGATTTTTGTCATAATTGATCATAACGGTTCAATTCTAACTTTTCAAGTCAAGATTAATCATATACAACAGAGTTTGGTTCAATTCATGATTATATGATCCTAACTTTGATCAATTACTACACATGACATTGATTTAGGAAGATCACTGATGCACCTTCAATTTCACCTCTAATGGCATAACCCACAAAATATCACATTGATCAAATAGAGTAGGGTTTACCATAGAAATCACATGAATTCATCATAATAACATAATTCGATGCTAATACAATCATAATTAGGTATTATCCACTAGATTGGAATGATACCTAAGCCCTACCCACAATGTAAGAACAATCCTAGCTAGAATTGGGTTCTTTGCCTTCACAATCTGGGGAAAACTAAGGAGGATCTATGGGGAAGAACCCATAGATGAATAAGCTAAACATACCTCTTTTCAAATCCCTAAACAAAGCTTGAATCAATGGTTAAAATCTACCTAAGATACTGCCCCAATTTACTTTCTTCTTCTTCTTCACTTCTAGAGAGAGAATATTTGGAGAGTAATTTGGGGTCTTTAGATGAATGAGTTAAAGTGATTAGTTTAGGGGCCTATTAAGCTTATATAGGAGGTAAATTAACTAACTAACCGACCTCCCTAATCCCCGAATTAATAACTAACTTAATTCCCAAACCCCCAACTTAAAACTAAAATGTGAAAAGCTGGCAGCATCCATGCCCACCAATCCACGGACCGTGGATGAGTCTACTTCCCGTGCTGGCAAGTCGTGGATTGCACCTGAGGCTTCCCTTGGCAGGCCTTAACAGGCCTTGACCTACACCCATGACCTACGGGGCATGGACTGATCTACTGGTCGTAGATATCCATCCGTAGGTCACACATTTGACTGTTTTGGGGACTGTTTTTGGGGTCCCCGTCAAGGACCCCTTGGTTGGTCCCTGGGGAGTCGTACCCAAACTTTTAACCCCTAAAACCCCTATTCTAAGTACAGGAACCATTTATTTTGATTTTAATCCTCATATGACACTCCAAAACTCTTACAAAAGGCTCTAGAACTCACTAGTTCAACTCACTAATTTACGGGGTGTTACAATATCCCCCACTTGGGAACATTCGTCCTCGAATGACACTTTAAACACTTCTTAAAGTCACATCTCGAACTTAGCGTCCCATTATGCATGCACTACATCTAAATACACAAAATAAAGCAAGGAAACTTCAATTCAAAACTAAACTCATTCAATGCAATACAAGG
>JAJOOO010014545.1:0-16294 GCA_029582685.1 Solanum piurae | reverse complement strand
GATAAAAACGTTTTTATCTCAATTTATTCTCATGATCCTCTTGATTGCTCATTAAGCCTGAAATTTATTTGGACGTTTTTTATATTCATTCTTGAGTTGGAAAACGAGATAAATAGGCTGGATGTGGCATGAAAGAGAGAATGCTTTTGAAAAACAAATATACTTGCCCACACAAGTAACTTGGTAGTAACAGTCAATCAGTAAATAGGAGAAGATCGTAGCTCTGGATCCTTGGCATTTGGACGACTTTTGTAGAAGTTTCAACAGGTTAGTGTTCTTCCAAATTCGTTTACGTTATATTGTTTAGTCTATATGTAAGATTTGTGATCCTGAATATAGCTTCCGTTGTGCATATTCTAACAGTTACTAGTAGTCGTAGGACTATTCTTGTAGTTTCTTATTCTTCGGTTTCTATATGGTTTCATATAGTTCAATTATAGTATTATTTTACTGTAGTACTATTATGCTATACTATTTGTTATTTTTTACTATCTATTATTGCCTCTTATACTTAATTTCATTACAATTTTTTTCTAAATTGTTTTAATGTTTAGCCGAAAAACTATCGAAAATAACCTCTTTATCTCAACTCTAAGGTAGATGCAAGGTTTATGAGTTGAGATGCAAGGTTTATGTAGATTCTACATCTATCCTGCCAAACCCCATATGTTGTGTTGTTATTATATAAGAGTCATAAGTAGAAGCTAGAACATGATACTAAGTATACTTTCGTAGAATTTTGATAAAGCTCTCTAAACACTTCTACAATTTAAAAAGTGTGAATCAAGGGAATACGAAAGACGACAATGATAGAGATCCATTTCAAGAACTGACTCAATTAAAATTAAGTATCTAATAAAAGAATTTTAAATCATATGAAAGGAAATATATCCAATATCTTGCAACTTATAACTATCAAATTAATGGAATACCTTGTAATTAATTCAAGACGTTATAACTAACTTGATTTCAATATGATTAGTTTAGTAGCATATTAATAGGTTTAGGAGGTGGGACTTTATGTATAAATTAATTGCCTATTGACTTTAGAGCCGTCAACATGGGCTAGGCCCGTTGGGCCGGCCTGGCCTAACTCGGGATTTAATAGGGTTGGGCTAAGATTTTTGGAGCCCATTTAAGAAAAGGGCTTTTTAGCTCGACCTGAATAAGCCTGCTGATTTGTAGGGCTTGAGAATATAGGTAGGGCCGGCCCGTGGGCCAAATAAAAATAATTAAAAAAATATAATATAATATTAAAATTTAAATTAAGGAGAGTCCAAACTCAAAATCTATTTAATATTTAACTAATTGAAACTGCGTATAAATTGCAGATGAAAATGAAGATGTTAAGACAATCTTGCCACAAGCTGATTCAGATATGCTTGATGAAGATAATCATGAAGTATTGGATACGCCATAGATTTCATGATGTGTTAGATATGCCATAAGTTTCATGATTTTTTTTAAGGGAGTTTATTTTTAACTTTTTTATGGTTGGAATATTGTCACATTTTTTGTGTTTTAATGTGACAAAACAATTAGGTTAATATTTCTATTTAGATATTTATACTTTTATTTGAGAAAACCTTAATAAATATTATAAAGATAATTTCATTTGTGGATTTGATTAACAAGTAGTAACATTAACACCATGTAATATTGTTTTGTCGATATTTATGATAATATTTTTAAATTATAATTTATATTTTATTTTAATAATTATAAAAAAAATATAATTTTAAAAAAAGTGGGCTGGCCCGGCAAGCCTGTAGCCCACTTACTTGTGGGTTGGGCCGACCGTTTTCTGGCCCACACCAAAAATGGGCTTGTCCGGCCTGACCCGTAAAATGTCAAAGCCTGTATGGGTTAGCCTGAATGGGGTGGGCTAGCCCATATTGACAACTCTAATTGACTTGTAGTCATTTTCATCACCCCAGATCCGGGACAAAATATTTAATATTTTTATTATTTCCAAATTTAGTATATAAAATACATTTTATACATAAATTTATTCAAGGCGAAATGGTCTGATGGACCCTTGTACTTATATCAGTTTGTATTCTGGACCCTTTTACTTAACCATTTGTCAACTGAACCATTAGACTTAATAAAACACAATTTAACAAATCCCTCTAACCATTGACCACGCTTATGTGTCATTAAAATGTCTGAGTTGGCAAAAGTGTTTAACTCCACGCTCCTTTAGGCGAGTGACTAACTCTTTTTTTTTAACGCCAATATGAATTATTGATAGGCAAAGGCACCACAATACATGTCAGTATATATTGGAAAGGACCAAGTGCTCTATCCAAATTCATTCAGTCAACATAGAAACATCCCAAAAGTTAAAAAAAACGTAACTATTTGGGTTAGGAGAGAGCGTTTTCATCAACAGATCCAAACTCTTAACCCTAGAAAATCAACCATGTCTTCCAAGCAAGGTGGAAAAGCAATTTTTTGGGTTAATTTTTTGTTTTTTTGTTTTTTGTAACAGATCAAAGTTTACATAGTAGATTGAACAATAACTTAAGAAAATTGTTAAAATCAGATTAAACATCATCAAAACTTTCTTCCAACAAGTGATAAATAAAGTTGCCAAACTCATCAATCGTAGCTACTTTTCTTAATAACAATCGGGCAACTTCCAAATAGGATCCAAAACAGCATCAAATCAAATGCCTCTTCACTACTCTTCATAACAAGAGCGAGCATGTTGTTGATTCTCTCTAGAGTCTTCTTGGTCTTCTTTGCAGCCACCATCGTGGATTCCGGTGAGGAGGAACTACGTCGGAGATGGAGGATTTGAAGAAGCAATTTACGTCGACGGCGGCGAACCGGAGACCACTGCTTCGCAGTGGAGTGAGAGAGCGAGGCGGCACTGGTCAGTGGAGAGGAGAACGAGGTGGGTGAGGGTGCTAGGTCATGGCAGCGAAGAGGTTTCTCGGTTAAATCTAGTGGTGCGGTGACTTAGGTTGTTGGTTTTGTGAAGGTTGGAGGAAGAAAGGAAATGGTGATGGTGTGCGGCGGAGATGAAGACAGGTGAGGGAAAGAGTATATGCGATTTCGCCGGCAAAAGTGGCGGTGACGACGGCGGCGATGGCTTCTCCCGTAGATGTTGGCCGTGAACAGAGAATCTATAGAGTTTTACTTTAAAGAATAAATTAAAATTTTATTATTTTATCTTTTATTAAATAATTTTGGTTAATAATTTTAAAAAATAGTTATGAAATAATTATGACATGACACTAATATATATGACGTGGATATGACATGTCATTTATGTAAAGGAGTGTGAGCTACATACATGGTTGGAGGGGCTTAAAAATCTCATTTTAATTGAGTCTAAGGCTTCAGTTGATAAATGGTTTAGTAAAAGAATCCAAAATACAAATTAATACAAGTATAAGGGTCTATCAGACCATTTCGCCTTTATTCAATTCAACACTTTATTTTGTGGCCTTTCAATACAAAAATGATCTTGGCCGACAATAATTCTTTTTTGAAAAATCCGTTGACTCAAGTCAATGACTATATATATTCCACGATATTTCGCTTTCGGAAAAGGGTCAAAATTGCCCCTAAACTATATGAAATAGATCACTTATACCCTCCGTTACATTTTGGGATCAAAAATATCCCGCCGTTATCACAAGAAACCACAAATACCCTTCAAAAGTTAACATTCTAAATTTTTAATGACGTGGCAAGCCACATAGGACTGATTCCTCCACCTAAGCTGCCAACTAGGATTTCCACTAACCCATCAATTCATCCTCCCAAAAATTAACCTCCATAAGTTCCATAACTCAAGCAATGTATTCAAAGTTATGTATTTTGTTACTAATTCTACATTTCAATACCATGTGGCACGAAAAAAGTTGAACATATTATTTATTTTGATAAACAACCAGATACTAAGTGTGGAGTTTTATCCAAAGCTGCTATAGGTAAGCTACCAGCTCATCCGCATACTCAAGAACCATTTGTCGAGCAAAACAATATTGAAAATAATGTCAGTGCTCAGTTTAGTTATCTAAATTACTATCGGTATAAACAATTAACTTGATCTTGAAAATTAAATCACTTCCTCAATTGAATTGATGGAGCCTCTGACATTGCTTCAATGATAAAGAAGATTCTATTTTTTTCTCTCAAAATTAGGTTTGATTTGGGAAGATGAACAACATGAATGAATTTGTGGAAATCCTAGTTGGCATCTTAGGTGGAGGAATTAGTCCCAAGTGGCTTGCGACGTCATTAATATCACCCCAAAATGAACTACGTTACGAAAAAAGGAGATATATACGGATGCGATGCATAGTTATAAATGCAACGACTAGTATGGGACGGAAATAACATTATAATTAACTCTAAGACGATTTAGAATTAAGTGGTCAACCGAATATTAAAGCTTCCCTTTTCACTTTATATCAATATCTAGTTTTATTGTTCATTTTTGATAGATAATTAGATAGTTACTATCTTCGTCTCAATCTCATATTAGATGGGCACTTTCTATATTTTACATAATAATTAAGAAATTATTAATAGATTGATTAACTTTACTATTTCTCCCTTTGTTCATATTAATTAACCTGTTGAAAAAATAAATTATGAATCTTCAAAATTTCTTTAAATATCCAAAGACCATAATAACTGTAGGGATAAAATGAGAAAAAAAAAATCAATTCTATCCTGATTTAATAAATGATAATATGAGATAAATATTTTTAATAAGATGTCCATCTAATATGGGACGAAGGAAGTATTATAGTGTTATATTCCCATATATTTACTTTCAGGGCAAATAGAAAGTTAGGTGCAAAAATTAATTTTTACAAGTTGTCCACCATTAATAATAATGTTTTTTTCATTTTTATATGTAATGACTAATATGAACGGAAGAATTGAATAGCACATTATAGCTCCAAGACGACTTAGAATTAAATAGTCAACCGAATATTAAAGCTTCCCTTTTCACTTCATTTCTTTTTGGTTTTTCACTAGGGGTTTAGAATTCGCATTGGAGCTCCGATTAAATTTAGATTGCACACGACAGGGTCTAATCGAGGATGATGCTTCCAACAAAATTTTCTCCATACTCAGGGTTCAAACCCGAGACCTCTAATTAAGGGTGAAACAGTTCCACCACCGTACCACAACCCACGTGTTAATCCCTTTTCACTTCATTTCAAAAATGTCTAGTACTATATTGTTCATATATTGTTAGATAATTATAATACAACTATTATATTCCCAGATATTTTACTTTCAGGGTAAAGAGAAAGTTAGGTGCAAAATTTAATTTTCGCTGTCCACATTAATAATTTATTACTACATACAGTTCATACTTATGTCCATAATTCACTACAAAAAAATGTTTAATTTGTGGCGATTAAGTTATGGGAGTTTTTAGAAATTTCATGTATAATTTATTTTGTGATATTTTTTTCTGACCCCCGCAATATAAAACTTTTTGTGGTGGTTTTATTAAGGAGGTTAGAAAATCACCACAATTTAATATTATTTATGGCGATTATCGACCCCCAAAAATTTGTTAAATTCGTTACTTATTTATTTTATTTTATTTTAATCTTTTTTCAAATTATATAAAACAATACATTTGATATTGAAAGTTAATTTCATCATATATTCACACTCTTTTTCTTCTTCATTTTAATTTGATTGTAATTTTTTGATCCTCTATTTCTTTTATCTATTAAAATAAACTACTACTACTACTACTACTCTTCTTCTTTTTTTAGTTCCACTGAGAAAGTTTTACTACTATTACTACTCTTCTCTTTTTTTTTAAGTTCCACTGAGAAAGTCTTATTACAACTACTACTCCTCTTTTCTTTTTTTTTAGTTCCACTGAGAAAGTCTTATCACTACCACTATTACTACTCTTCTCTTCTTTTTTTTAGTTCCACTGAAAAAGTCTTACTATTACTACTACTACTACTCTTCTCTCTTCTTTTCTTTTTAGTTCCACTGAGAAAGTCTTACTACTACTACTATTTCTTTCTCTCGAGTATACCCATTATCAAAAAATATATGTCACTTTGGGAAACATGCGCATAGCCGTCGAGCGTGTCATCTTTTTCTTTTGGTTTTGTTTTTATAGGTTTTGGAGAAGTCTGAGTATCCGAAATTTTGAGCTAAGGAGCACGTTTGAGCTTAAGTGTGGGGTGCGTACGACCCTTCAGGAAAATAAAGAGAACATTCTACTAGCTAGGCTTAAAGGCCTTAGGAAGTTTTTCTAACCCTTGTTTTTAAATTTTATTTGATGCTTTGGGAACATAGCATCTTTTTAAGTGTGGGGTGGAGGAATAAATTCCTAGTTTTTTATTGTTTTATTGAGTATTTTATTTTTTTAGGATGAGTTCCTTGGCTTTTGTTTTCGGTTCTTTTCCTGAGGGTAGTCCCTTTGAACCGAGTGTCTTTTATTTTTTTTAGGAATAATTTTTTATTTTTTATTTTTTTTAGGAGAAAAGAAAAGACCCTTTTGAGTGGTGTGATACTTGCTATTTAGGCCTAATTTTTGAGTAGTCCTTTCTTATGAATGCTTGATTGATAATGAAATTGCAGACTCTTTGACACCTAAGCTCATGGTTGTGACTTTGTATATAGCTTATCTTATTTTGTAGTTTGTTATGATCATGTCTCTCTTAGAAGTGGAATTGATTCATCTTGATTGATACTTGTGCCATGTGTGGTGAGAATTTGTTTATTCCATGTTTTGCATCTTAGTCTAGAACTTGTCTTGCATCTTATTGAAGCGAAATAAAAAGTGTTGCTTTGTTTAGGAGAGGATAATAGGCTTTCTTTGATTTGTTTGATAAATTTAAGCTTTTTAAGATATTATATCACTAGTTAGCCCTTTTGAGCCTGTAGCTTTTTGTTGGTAGCCATATTTTGCCCTTGACTATTTTGTTGAATCCTTAGTCTTTGCACCTTGCTTCCTTGAGCATTATAGAATAGACTTATTTTAATTATCAATTCTGAAGAAAATGGATGGTTGAGTGTAAAAGGTGATCAATGATAGCTACAAAGTGTTTAAAAAGCCCTCTTTGAAAGAATGTGACATGAAAAAAAAAATTACGTTGATGATGACCCTGGTCCTTCCAAGGACATCGTGCACCTTAACATGTAAAATACGTAAGTTGAGGGTGGCTATTATGAAGGAAAACTTTTTTAAAAAAAAGCATTTTTGAGATGATGAGAATTACTTGTGAAATAATTGTTGAAGAGAGGGTTGAAAATAAAGAGAAGAAAATAATGGGTGATGGAGTCTTAAAGTGCAAAGTGCTCAAGGAAGTGTAAGTCACTATTATGTAGTTTTCCTACATGTCCCCTAGCCTACATTACAACCTGTTAAAGTCCTATTTGATTCTATTCAAGCATACTTAATTAGTGGAGATGTACATAATGGGCAAGCCTATGGTTCTTTGTGCATACATGTGAATTTTATTTGTGAATGTGAGAGTTGTTCTTGATATGAAGTCCTTAATTTATATTCAATCTTTTGAATTGAGTGTGCGGACTATTTCTTTTTGTGAGGGCACTTGTTTCATATGGATAAGTGATTTTATTAACTTTCTTTGATGAGAGTAGGTGAACAAACTTAATTTAATGAGTTTAAAGTCATTCCTTGAGGTAGGAGGTTAGAGGTTTGTTGTTTATTTGGATGTCTTGCATAATGATTGAGAAATGTACTTGATGTTTAGAAATTAATATATGGCCTAATTGTTTGTATTAACCCAAGTGATGACATTCCTAGTATGATGTATTTGAGATGAACTTTAATGTTTGCTCGAGGACGAACAAAAGTTTAAGTGTGGGGTGTTGATGTGAGGTAAAAATATATATTTTTAATCATTACTTGCCTCACATTTATTATTTATATCTGTCCTTTTTGAGCATTAGTTTTATGAATTGTGCTAAATAGTGTATTTTATTTGTAGGAGTAAATTGACGTAAAGTTAAAAAAGTTTGGAGGTAAAACGAATTAAATATGAAAGGTTGAAGAAGAAAATCAAGCAGGCAGCTTAATTGATTAAATTTTATAAAGTAATATATATGTTGGTTGAAGTAGAATTGAAATTGGAATTGGAGAATTCCACGTGGCACTCAAGGAAAGCACAGGAAATTAAAGTGAGGCGGCTGGGCGACAGCCACTGTTCACGCGAAATTCAATTCCATTTGGGTTTTGGTTTCCCAATTTATTTTAGACTCAGTTATTTTATTTAGGGTTTACAATATTTATAAATAGTCTATAGAAATAATTATTGGAAGCATTGAATTATAGGAGATCAATCAGAGGGCATCAAGTAAAAAGTTGTTAATACTTTTTAGAGTTATTTTCTTCTTCTTGTTTTCTTAGACATTAGTAGCTAAAGCTCTTGTTCTGGGGCTGTAGCTACGGATTTAATGGTGATTATTTAAGGTTTTCGAATTAATTCTTGGTTGTCATTATAAGTTACTTCTATATTCTTGTTTTAGTATTTCTTGACTGGCCATCTAGAGATAAATCTATTGTTTAACCTTAAAATCGGGAGAGGAGAGGTTAGATAGACCAGAGGATATAGAGAGTTTGATCGACCCGTTAAGTCAAAGTGATTTGTGTTCAGGAGTGACGCCCAAACGAACAACTTGCTTGATTACGAAATATGATGAAATATAAATGCTCGCCAGTTAGTCTATTTATCCCCGCTCAACGATGTAGTTAGATAACTAACTGGAGTAGGCGACTAGAGGTGTGTAGCCCGACTCATACAATTAACCCTATAAACCAGTAACTTGACAACTAAAATTAGTTCTAAGCCAAAAATATGATACAAGAAGTCCAATACATGCTGCAGCCCTGAGATTTTTCAACTATTGTAAGTAATTTTATTATTTTGTTCTTGCATTGTTTTCTTTTGGAACTCTTAAATAAATAATTAGATCAATATAATTTTATAAAAATAGTTAATTGACAAGTCCTTTGTGTTCGATATTTAATTCTTTTAAGAGCCACTATATTATTTGAGCGACCGCGTACACCCTCCATTACTGCTTGTGGAGGATTAGATCCTAAGACATAGCAAATTACAGCCGTACTCCAGTATTCTACCTCATCCCGTATGTCCTCCATTGTGATTTTGACAGTAGTTCTACTCATTTCCCCCGTCAAATCAAATCCCTCAACTTCTTCTCCTGTGCCCACTATTTTACTCCATGACCTAGCTTTCCCTACTTGAGCCTTGGACTGTGACCCTTCTTACTCTTCCACCTGATCTGCCCAGGTCCTTTCCCCTTTACTAGAGCTAGCTGATATGGTTGTTCCTATTTCTGGACTCCCCAGTTGTATCTGCGTCAAATTGAGCGGCGTAATCCCTTGTAGAACGTTAATGCTTTTGGTGTTCCGTTTGTGGTACCCTTTTCCTACCTATCTCACTGGCTTTAACGGTGGTTTTGCAAAATTATTTTTTACACGTGGCCAATTATAATTCGGCCACGTTATTATTTTTTTATAATAAAAAATTAAAATTCTGAACAAACATTTTAACGGTGGTTTTGCAAAATCATTTTTTACATGTGGCCAATTATAATTCAGCCACGTCATTATTATTTTTATAATAAAAAAAATAATGACGTGGTCGAATTATAATTGGCCACGTGTAAAAAATGATTTTCTAAAACCACCGTTAAAAAATAATGGCATGAATGAGCCTTTTCTTAAACGGTAATGGCATAAATGAGTCAAACTTTTAACGAATGACATAAATGAGCCTTTTCTGAAAGCACTGCTACTTTAATTTTTGACAATATCAATTTTCAATCAACAGAAATATTATAAAAGACATTTGAAACTTTTTGACAATATTTCTTCTTGACAATAACTATTTCCTCATGCAATAATTAGCAGTTAAAAGCACAACATTTTTTTTTACTTTTTACTGATGACCCATAGCTCACTCATGCAATAGTCAGTAGTTAAAAGATTCATCAACTTCTCCCAAAATGATATATAAATATTGATACTTCTATTACCTTAGTGAACAAAAAACATCTTTGTAGCAGGCCAGATCATGGATTTGCTCAGGATCAACAATTGTTCTGAGTGTTAGCCACGTTCAAAGTGTAGGCTCTCGGGTATGACAATTTCGCCTTGGTTAATGTTTTGTGATTGGAAACCAAATACTCCTTAAACAAACTTTTCACATGTTATGTGCATAATACTGATGGTTTTCTACAGTGAGAGATCAATAAAGCTCAAGTGGAAAGTTGCTTAGAATCCACTATTTTTCTTTCAACTTTAATTTTCTAAAAAAAAAAGGAAAAAGCCATCAAAGAAGTATATACAAGGAAGCCAAATGGTCTTGGATGGTAAGTTATATAGGGGAATAAATATTTTTTCCCTTTATATCGTAAAGATATGACATATGCGTCTAGCTCAACATCAAAATCTAACTTTTAAGGGAAGGATTGTCCAAGTCCATATAAACAAACCAACTTTCGATTCCCCAACCAATATATTACTTTTACACACTCTAACACTCCCTTCATATCTAGGCCCAACTGGAGCGTGGACTGGAAGCCCAAAAATCATCCCAGAAGCCAATCAGCTTGCCATTGACCAACCAAGCCTGAGAATCTCTCTGTAAAAGATAATAACTCTTTCAATTCAGAATATTTATTGGAAACAATCACCCTACCTTATACAAGGTAGGACAAGGTCTGCGTACACCCAGCTTTCTCAGACCTTATAAATAAAATCACATTGAGTATGTTATTGTTATTGTAATTCAGAAATCGATCAATTCAATTTCGCCATTGGAAAAGCACTTAGCATAGAATGAATAAATGATATCACACTCATAAGTTATAGAGAGTCTTATGTAATAGTTATATATCTTGAGATGCCTGTGTTGCGACCGATAATATATTAAATTTATCGGTTCATTTATATATATATATATATATATATATATATATATAGATATATACTTGAAATAAACTAATTAACATTCAACTATAAGTTTTTAATACAAAATAGAATTAATGAAAACTCATAAGCTCATCAACACACATGCAAATTCCATACATGAAGTTTTGAGGAAACACTACAATTGAAATAAAAACTATACTAATTTAAAAGCACATGTGAATGCTAGAATAGTCTGTATAGTTGTGAGTAGGAGGAGTATGGTGGCTGCCACAGTTGAAGCTCCTACCCAAGGACTACTAAAATAATTGTGCTTCAAATTTGCTTTCATTCTGTTCCATGGTTTTTCACAATGTTCAGCTGCTTTTAAGCATTCTTCTTTGTAATAGAAGTTGGAATAAACAGTGACCCCATTTCCGATTTTGTTGAAGAGGTTAGCCACTTCTTTGTCCTCTCCTATCCAGTTCACTATGATTCCTTTTTGACAAAGCAAATTCACATCTTTATCTGAGTCGATAAGATAATCCATGAAAGTAGCATAATCACTGAAATATTTAGGTTGTACATCAGATGATTGTTGCTCATAAGCAATGAGATTTCGCAGGAGGGTTTCCGTCTCATCAGCGATCGGAAAACACGGGATTTTCATCAATCCATTCTCGAACTTTATATCAAATAAACTTGTCATGATATTAATACTGTCTTTGTTACCATTAATATTTTTGACCTTTTCGAAGCTAACTCCAGCTTCGGAAAGCTCTGTTGCATTTGGCATGACCTTATGCCACCTTATGTCATCTTTAGACTTTTTCATGGGAATCCCATAACATGAAAATATGTGTACTGCATGAAGTAAATGTTTAATATTTGCTGGATTACATTTTGTCTTATTAAATGATTCAGGGGTCATTTTTGGCAAGCCAACCAAAAAGGTAACGAATTATTCGTCAATATTGCCAATGGGAATTCATTATCTTGCTTTGTCATTTGATGAAGCTTGTTGACGGCAAAGAAAGGAAGTTGATTTTCTAGTAACATCATGTCGAGAAATAAGTTACCAGCCTTAATATTGATAATCATGTCTTCTCCAGTTGGAATGATTTGACAACGCTCTCGAATAAACTCAACCACAAAACAACCATCAAGCAACAACATGTTACAAAATAGACTATCATTAACAAGGTCTTCTATATCATCATAGCACTTTATTGCTTCCTCCTTCAGTTTCTCCAATTCACTAATACAACTTTCCACATCAAGCCCCTCTTTTCGTTGAAGAAATCGTCGTAGATAAATAGTTTGTACTTTTCCATTGAACGAAGTTGAGGATTTTTCTTATGACAAGGACCAATAGAGACAATCCTTGGTGTATAAGCAGCTGGATTTGATTCACTTAAACACACATGTACTTTGAATATGGTACTGGATTTAGTAGACAAATTGTCTAAATTCTCATACATTTTATCAAAGATTTGATTACCTGAATTTTTTGTTTGTGACCCTAATGGATCTTGATCATTTGTTTCTTTTATGTCGATTAAATGATCCATTTTCCTCCCTTCTTCTATCTGTAATGGAAAGGAATGAAAAAAAAGTACTCTATAAGCGAAACTTCTTTAAAACAATAGGTTTAATAGAGAGAAATTATTTGTTTTATATTTCAAATCAGGGCTGAGCCAGCCTACTGTCAGGGATTATTTCGAACCCCATTCAGCCGAAAATATTACTATTTATACATAATTAATAAAATGAATTTGAGAGAGACCTCATCTTTTTCGGTTTGAAGAAGTAGTGAAATTTGGTCATCTATTGAGGTCATTTCAATGGAGTGTGTCATCCCTCTTTCTTGAACGATAATTCCTACAAAAGACATATTCTTTTAAATTTTAATTCATAGATACCATGGCTATTATTATTAATCCAAAGCAATTTATGGCTTTTTTTATTTGAAAAGAAAAGAAAAATTAGCAAGGGAAATTAATTTCAATTTTCGTGTTACTGACATTATCAAACATGTCTTCTCATGTAGAAAAAGAAACTAATTTGATCTATTAAAAAGAAAAAAATCATGAAGGAATACACTTATTAATTTAGTGAAAAACACATACTTTCTTATTTTAATTTAATGAAAAACACATACTTTCTATTTTTTAATTTGTTTGTCTTACTTTTTTTAGTCAATTTTAAAAAAGAATGAACTTTCATTTTCTAGTACTCCCTTTATCTGGCTTGGAGTCTGCCAAGACTCGGTTTTTTGGAAATGGTCCAGAGTTTTGTGACCTTTCTTTTTCTGATTTTTTCTTTTGATTTATTTGTTTCCTATTTCTTTTTCTGAGTTGGACCACTTTTGGGCTTATACAGAGGCGAACCCAGGATTTGAAGATAGGGGGCACTATTGAGAGTGCCTCAAGGGTAAGGTTAGGAGTGGCACAAGGGTAAGGTTATTAAAGCGCATGTTTAGGCCTCCATGGATATTCTTTCTCTCGAATCCGGTTTAAGTGACTGTAAATCAAACTCATCTATAAAACGCGAAGAATTGTCTCTAAAACTAGCACTTGGTTGAGAGGAATTATCTTTCGTCAAAATCTATATAGCCATTTCAAATCACAAGAAGCAACAACAAATTCTTACAAAAAAATATACTTAAAAAGAAGAACTTACCAATTTATGCTGAGATAATATGAGTGGGACTTCAATTATGCAGTGAACTTGTAAGTTATAAGTTGTAGATTTTCAAGCAGTCTTATATGTTGTTTATAAGTTGTAGATTTTCTAGCAGTCTTAAAGATTTATCACGAAATTCCCCTTTGAAATTGCCTTTCAAGAGTTCTCCAAGTCTAAAAATGGTAAAAATAAGGAAGAACCCCGAATTTTAGAATTATAATACTATCAGGGGTCCACTGCGAACACAGACCCCTGTTCGCGAATGCGGCCACTCGGACAAGATTAATTTTCCACGAATGTAAGAGCTTCTCCGTGAACGCGAATACTTGACTGCCCGATCCTCCACGAAAGCGGGAGCTCCTCCATGAATGCAGAGATCTGTCCTCTGATGCCCCAAGAACACGGCCCACACCCCGCGCGAATGCAGGGGGTCATCAGACACCAACAGTTCAACAATTCACAAGGCACAAAGATATATTCACTGAACGGACCCTGGATATTCGTTCAGAACCCCATATAGACAAACCAAATATGCTACCCAACTAAACTCGATGTTTCGGACTCAATAGAACAATCAAAATACGAATTCTAAGTCTCCTTGATTCGAAATTTTGTGAAAATCATAATAAACCAATATAATGCCTAAAAAGACTAAACCAAGCTTGGAACCTCAGAAAATTTAACCAAGACCTCTCCTAGGCCTAAAATCATTCCCTGAATCCAATGGAACCATTTAAAATCTGATCTAAGCATCCGAATTCTGAATGTTGACCAAAGTCAACTCAATGGCTAAAATTTCATAAACTCCCAACTTTAGATCTTGAATCTGAAACCGACAACTATCATAGATCATATTCTGCATTTGGGCGCCAATGGAACTGGCAAAATTTCATTCAGAGACTCAAAATTCTGATTGACACTAAAAACCATTTTAAACAATTTATGCCTTTAAAAACTCAAAACTTCAAAAAATCATGATCTTTTATTCAAATTTCGAAATCAACTTCATAAACTAATCAGAAATGACTGAGGGCAACTATTGGGAGGGTTAAAATGATAATTTTATGAGAATTTCTTAAAATTACCTTCCGAGTCATTCATGGTGTTTGATGATGTGTCCAAGTTATGTTTTTCTCTTTTTTAGATCATACCAGGAAAATCTCTAAAACATCTAATGATCGTGCCCGAGTCAATAGCCTGAGTGATAGACCGGGGCTATTGTCTCATCTGAGCACTGTCCTCACGAATCTCAAATGCAATGTGGTTAATGCTAAGGTGTAGACTCATAACGCCCAACAACAACTATAATGCAAGTTACTGGTGAGGAAATGAGAGGTACAATTAATGATCCAGAAAGTTTGTCTATGATAAAGCAACTATTGTGCAATGTACTTAGATGGAGAGATAAATTAAGGAATTCTAAGACAATAGTGTATGATGAGGTCTTTCATATACCGAGAGAAGTCCTTCACCAGCTAATGTTTGCATACCAAGATTATGAACGTGTTGCTGAAGGATTGAATGAAAAAGAGAGACCTAATGTGAGTGTCCTTAATTGGTAAGATAAGGACTACTCCATTGTGACAATCCGATGCAAGGATAGACCAAAGCTTCTCTTTGATACAATTTTTACATTGGCCGATATGCAATATGTGGTTTTCCATGGTAATGTTGGAAGGACCGAGTTCGAAACCAAAAGGGCAACAAATTTTTTCAAAAATTCTAAAAGGGCAACTCAATTAATTATGAAACCAAAAGGGCAACAATTTTTAACGCCACGTGGCTTTAAACATGCCACGTGGAAAGTTGAAATTAAAATATTACCAAAAAAGGAAAGAGGTCATTCTTTTTTAAACAGATTAAAAAGGAAAGGAGGTCATTCTTTTTTAAACGGAGGGAGTACAAGAATGACCATCATATAATAAGAGAATCTGAAAAGTCACATTCAATGATTTTCTTAATTAGCATCAGACCAAATTTTTGATAAGTCCAAATTACATTAGAAAGATCATTACTCACTACTACAGATTAGGAACTTACCTTACATCAAATTCCAAGTTGAGATGGAAAAGAGGAGTAATAAAGCAAAAGAAAAACTGAGCACAGGCGAAAAACATGAAAAGGAGAACAACTTCATTACACATAGGAGTATAAGACTTCTATAATTCTCTTCTTTCTTCGAGGTTTATGCTATAACACATAATGTTGACACCCAATTTTGGACCTCCACAATATAAATTAATCATCGAGCTTCCTAAATTCTAAACGATTTGATATAATTAGCTTTATAAAATTCAAAATAGGTTTCAAGTCATTTTAAGTAGTTTTGTCATTTTTACAAATTTTAAAATAATAAATATGATGTTTAATATAATTACGTGTCTAATTAGTATATTTTATAAATCTTCGAAAATCATCTCAGAAGGATTTTAGTTTTATTTAAATATTTGGTTATTTAGTTTAAAGTAATTAATAGCTTATATTTTGAGTTAATTAGTTTTTAATTAAGTTAATTATTATATAATTATATGTCTAATTGGTATATCTTATAAATGTTCGAAAATTGTCTCGAAAGGATTTTAGCTTTATTTAAATATTTGATTATTTAGTCGTTTATATGGTTAAATTAATTAGCTTATAATTAAGATTAATTATCTTATGTCGTTGAAATTAAGAAGCTTGTTAATTAATTAATAT
>JAJOOO010014544.1:0-22640 GCA_029582685.1 Solanum piurae | reverse complement strand
ATCATTTTTATATTATTAATAATTAATAATAGGCATGAAAATAATAGTACTCGGCATGAAAAACGCTACCCCTGCAGTGATGTGTAAGGAAAAAAAAATTCTGACTTAAAATCGCTGCCACAGCAAAAATGAATTTTTTTTTTACAATGGCAGCGATTTTTACTAATTAATTTTTTTTACAAAATCGCTGCCACAGCAGCGATTTTTAATTAAAAAAAAGAAATTTTTTTTTTAGACGAAATCGCTGCCCAGGCAGCGATTTTGTCAGAGGAAAATCGCTGCATCAGCAGCGATTTTGCCCTTTTGGTTAAAAAAAAAAAGTGATGTGCCCTTTTGGAATTTTTGACAATTTTTTTTGCCCTTTAGGCTCCGGACTCTATAATATGTTTCATGATCAAATTAAGATAATAGAAGGAATTGTTAAAAGGGAATCACTAACTTATTTAATTAATATTAAGATATATCAATGAAGATTAATTTAGTTTATTTAAAGAGTGGTAGAAAGTTAAACGATAATTTTTTTGAAAGTGTGCTTAAGATCAGGCAAAAAAAAAAACATGTACAACTTACACAATGAAGTAGTTGAGAAATAACTCACTAAAAGTCGTCCATCACCACTTATAATAGTAGATGGTTTATTTGAGTCGTAAATACATGTGTTTTCCGTAAGCAAGAAATCAGAGGCGTATTCAGGATTTTGAGATGATGGGTGCACTATTACAAAAAGATTGATCTACGATATAAATTTGATTGGTTCGACATTTAGGTTCTTACTTCTGAAAACCGTTAACATTTTAATATATATATATATATATATATTGAATTTTTGAAAATGTTAAAAGTGCTACCCAATTACCACTTAGAGAAGTATTATCTAATTTTAGAAAGAAAAATAAAACAAGATAAATATAAAATTCAAATTTCTAACCTCACATAGAGCAGTGCACCCAGTCATTATCGCATTATGTGATACTCCGAGTGTGGGTTCACACATCTATTTTTCAATATTTAAAAAAAAATACAACACTACTATATATGATCTCAGAAGGGGAGCATTAATTCACGTGAACCAGGTAACCCATTAGATACGCCGCCTCTGCAAGAAAGTAAGTAAGAAGCGTATCATTAAATGAAAAAATAGAGTCATTTTAACTCCAAGGGGTCATTCGGTGTGAGAGATAAGAATAAATAGTCATGGGATAAAAAAAAATAGTTCCAGGATAAAATTTTGATGTCTTGTTTGATTGTCATATTTGAGATAATTTATCTCACCATTTATACCATAGTGATGAGATAAGTTATCCCATATACTCCTGAGATAACATGTTCCTAACCAAAGTCAACATTAATGAGCAATTGCGGTTCAATAGGTAGAAGAAGGAGAAATTTAAATAATTTAATTTTAAATATATTAGGGATATTTTTAATCCTTTTACGTAATAAAATTCAAACCGCCAACAATCAATTATGATCAATAATATGAACATGAATTAGTAATACAAAAAAATTGTCACATCAAATCATCCATATTAGGCAGAAAATTTTATCTCTTATAGTAAAATATAAATAATAAATCAATTACAATTTCTTTTCTATCAACAACAATTTATAACAGATTATAGAAGAAACTCAAGTTTCAGTACTCATTTAAGGGAAAAAATTATTTGAGAAAAGACTCATTTATGTCATTCGTTTAAAGTCTAACTCATCTATGCCATTTTAATTAACAAATAATGACATAGATAGGGCAAACTTTAAACGAATGTCAGAAATGAGCCTTTTCTACACGTTCGATGACATATTTGAGCATTTTTCTCTTCATTTAAAGCAATTAATAAATATTTAGTAAATCGAGCATTTTCACATGTTGTGAGATTTTAATTATAAACAATCATTGAATCCAATCTACTCATCACTCACTCAAACTCAATTTTACGAAGCTCGTTTTTTGGTTGAACACATCCTAAGAGACATGTTTAAGACCAAAATTGGAATTGCTTACAGGATAAAGTTAGACTCTGGTCTAGTATTTGCTTTTATATTGCTCAATCTAACGGATAAAATATATACGTCATTTAGCATTTGTAATAATTTATACTATGCTAGCGTTTGGCCCTAAGTTTCCAAATATTCTCGATAAATAATATTTGAGCCAAGTTTTTGGTGAAATTACACCATGTGTTTGACCCCAAGTTTTCCCAAGAATATTTGACTATTTTACAAAATATGATTTATATTCATAAGTTCTAGAACTATTAAAAATACCCATAAATTTGTATTATCTATTTATAGTGAATATGTTCAGTTAAAAAATAACCTTATAACATGATTGATAATAATCAACAACAACAAAATAACAATATATGCAAGAGCAATACATTAATCACACATTCAAACTTGTCATCGATTCAGTTATAATTATAACCCATTAAAACAAATTGTTCCTTTTTCTCAATTTTATCACTCAAATTAGAACTCAATTTTTTCCGAAGGAGGTAGTAACAAATATTAGTTGTACTTAATAAATAATGAGTTTTTTTTATAAAATATAAAAATTTGGGGTAATTTTGAATTTTTTAAAATTTCCAAATATTATAACTTGGCCCAAATACTAGTTTTTTTTCTAGTATTTGAGAACTTGGGATACTTGGCCAAGTTATATGACCAAACACCACTTTCCACGTTTTTCTCCAAGTATTCTTGGGTCAAACGGGTCCTATATTTTGAGCTATGCTCCAATATTTTCTCATACAACTTTCAATGTCCAATAATATTTTCTCATAAAACTTTCAATTTTCTCAAAAAAGACCTTCAAAACACAGTTTAAAAGGTCCATAAATTAAAAAAACAAAACAAAAATGATCATTTACTAAACTATCCTCGAAACAACCGAATTGTAGTTTCAAATGGCTAAAATTTAAAACCTTTGTAAATTTGGCTATACTTTAAATATGTTACTTATCCAACTAAGATAAGTATTGGGTTTGAATCCATAATGTTGAGCCCAAAAAATCCACAGCATTAAAAGGTTGTACCACCTGCTAAAATACTTGTATATTAATTTGCTTACTTTGATACATACCATAAAACAGCTAAGGCATTTTTTCAGCCATGGCTCTACTGCTTTCAACTTCAACAGCAGCAGCAGCTGCCTCTTCTCATTTATCTTTGAATTCCATCTTTGAAACAAATAATTTCTTGGTACCCCATCTCCAATTTACAGGTATTTCAGCTCCCCTTTCAATTTTTTGTTTGTTTGTTTTGTTGTTGTTGTTATAATCAAGATTGAATGAAGTAACAAGGGTAACAAACATAGTGAACATTTTTTCTCTGTTGAATTGATTAAACAGGTTTTACTCAAAAACCCCACAAGAAAATATGTCAGCAAAAAGTTCCTTTCTTGGTTTTATCTGTAATAAAGGGTAGTCAATCAAGAACAAAAAGGAGAAGTGATAGTAGTAGTAGTAGTATTTCAAGAAAAGATAGTAACTTTAAGCTCTTATTGAGTGAAGGGAGGGATAATGATGAGAATTATGGGTGTATATGTCCTGGATGTGGAATCTTTATGCAGGATGAAGACCCAAATCATCCTGGTTATTACAAGAAAAAAAAGGTGGAAGAAAGTTTAGAGGATTTTGTGGATGATGAGGATGTTGTTGTTAGTGAAGGTGGGGATAATGAAGAAGAGGAGGAATTTGGGGATTTTATTGAGGGGGAATTGGAAGAAAGTGGAAGTGAAGAAATGGGGTCAGGGAGTGAGGATGGATTTGATGATTGGGATTCTGAGGAATGGGAATCGGGGTTGGAAGAAGACGAGGATGATTTGAAAGAGTTAGATGGATTTTTGCCAGCGGGTTTAGGTTATGGTAACATTACAGAGGAGGTTCTTGAGAAAGGAAAGAAGAAAAGGGTGTCGAAATCGGAGAGGAAAAGGATGGCAAGGGAAGCGGCTAAGGGAGAGAAAGAAGAGGTCACGGTTTGTGCTCGATGTCATTCGTTGAGGAACTATGGACAAGTGAAGAATGAGCTGGCCGAAAACTTGATACCCGATTTTGATTTTGACCAGTTGATTACAAGTAGGTTGATGAGACCTACTGGGAAAGCTGATGCGACGGTTGTGGTTATGGTGGTTGATTGTGTTGATTTTGATGGTTCCTTTCCGAAGCGAGCTGCTAAATCTTTGTTTAAGGCACTAGAACAAAGCAAGGATGGCTTGAAACAAAGTAAGAAGTTGCCAAAGCTTGTTCTTGTGGCTACCAAGGTTGACCTTCTCCCTTCTCAAATTTCCCCTGCGCGTTTGGACAAATGGGTTCGACACCGTGCTAAAGCTAATGGAGCACCTAAACTGAGTGGAGTTTACATGGTAAGTTCCCGTAAAGATTTAGGTATTAGAAATTTGCTGGCATTTATTAAAGAATTGGCTGGTCCTCGAGGAAATGTGTGGGTTATTGGGGCGCAAAATGCAGGGACGTCGACATTAATAAATGCATTTGCTAAGAAAGGAGGCATAAAAGCTACAAAGCTTACAGAAGCTCCTGTACCTGGAACTACTCTGGGAATCCTGAGAATTGGAGGAATTTTGTCAGCCAAGGCAAAGATGTATGACACGCCGGGCCTCCTACATCCATATCTTATGTCCATGCGATTAAATAGGGAGGAGCAGAAAATGGTTGAGATACGAAAGGAGCTACAACCTCGAACTTATAGGATTAAGGCAAGCTAGTCTCTCTTATTTACTTTATCGTTTGTTTACAGTCCATAATATGATCTATATTTTGATAAGCTACTTATTTGAACTTTACGATTAGTGACCATAAATTAATAATTTGAACTTTATGAATACATTTAAATATCTGTACAAGTGTATTGCAGTTAATCCCGTGAGAACCCTTCTTTGATTTGAAATTGCAATCTAAGAAATGGGAAACTTAGCTCTGGTGCATAAATATCCAAATTTACCAGTTGACTAACATTTATCAGCACTACTGCACATTGTGATATAAAAGTTCAGCAAATAAAATTTACTATTCATATGTTTTCTGGACTTGCTTGACCTTGTGATTGGTGAATAATGCATGTTCTCACGCTATTTATGTAATTGTTATATTCAAAGATTTTAACTGATCTGTCAAAGAAAGGAAAAGATTTTTGGAAATTCCGTTCTTGGGCCTGCAAAGGACTGATATATTTGTTTTTCCTTTTCCACTGGAGAACATCTTTTCCTCCTCTTCTGTTTTCTTACTTGTCTACCGAGTTATTTTATATCTAGAGTAAAAAGTCCAGTGTAATAAGTGTCAGTTCAGTATTTCGTTACGTGTCACCAATAGAAGGGGAGCTTTGACGTAACTGGTAAAGTTGCTAACATGTGACTAGGAGGTCATAGGTTCGAGTTGTGGAAACAGCCTCTTGCAAAAATGCAGGGTAAGGCCGCAAATGATAGATCCTTGTGGTTCGTCCTTTCCCCGAACCCCGTGTATAGTGGGAGCTTAGTGCACCGGGCTGCCCTTTACCAATAGCATTGTTGTGTTTGATACTTGCCTCTTGAGTCTTGAAACAAATGGGTGAAACTTAGGAATCTGGTTCCACCACCAGAATAACCTGGAGATGATAAGGGAGAGAGTAGTTTGTAGTTTCCTCTTAACTGAAGGCTTACTTCACTTTACTTTGAAGAATCCTGTGATGCAGTGTCTCTAACTTGAAATTTGTACCCTTTTTCTTTCTTTCCCGATATACCAATTTTGGAAATAGTTGTACATATATAGTTTTTTTACATGAAGTTCTATAGATTCTTTGCTCTAGAAATAGGTTCAGGCCTTCTATTTGGTAGGTAATATTGATGAAGCTACTGCTAGGGCTGTGGACTTCGAAATGGAGAGAAATTTGATGAAATGACCTTAAATCTTTGTAAACTGACCCCTAATCAAATTGTTTGGGATTCAGATAGCTCCTTTTATTCGTCTTTTTAGTTTTATATTGCAGTTAAAGATATATATGACTGCAACAAACTTTTTGCCTGAGATTAAAAAGACTTTTCAACTCTAAATGTATTTTTCCCGATTTTCTTGCAGCATGGGCAGACTGTACATATAGGGGGTTTAGTTAGACTGGATCTAGTTCAAGCCTCAGTTGAAACAATCTACATCACTGTCTGGGCATCGCCTAGTGTATCTCTTCATCTAGGGAAGACAGAAAATGCCGATGAGCTCAAGAACAACCATGCTGGAGTGAGATTGCAGGTAATACTCCAATTCTCGTAGTATTTTTGATTCAATAATATTTCCTACTTTATAGCCAATTCCACTCGAACTACATCAGTATGGTTTTTGTTGAAGATCAATATATAGATTTGAGAGAAGTACAATGAAAGGTGAGATAGTATTCTTTGCTATTCTTTGCTAAAGAGAAGTCGTAGATGCAAAAACAAGTTAACAACTAAGAACATGTTGCAAGATGCAAGTTAGCCTGATAGCAGATGTCATAGTGCCGTATGTGTAAACAAATCCTTTACTCTTGATCGACCAAGAACCAAAGAAAGACTATTTTCCTAAGATGTTATTAATGGACATCTTCTATATAAATTCATCCATTTCTTTGCAGCTAATAATCAGCTCTCACCAAGCTTGCTTCTGTCTGTCTACAACCATTTTTTTAATGGCATCTATAGAGGCAAAAAAAAAAAAAAAATTTCCATATGAGGCTTAATGCATCATTCTCTTGAGGGGATGCTAGAAATAAGTCTCGGTCAAAAGTTTACATAGGGGACAGTAGTTCTTCAGTTATGGTTGAGTTATAGGTTCTGGTGCCCGCTGGTTGACCAAAGAGCCAAAACCAGGTGAATCACTTAATCTGTGGGCCAGAGTTGTCAAAGGCGCGTTAAGCCCTAAAGCAAGGCTCAAAATGTGCTGAGCGCTTCACCTCACTTAATGTGTGCGTCAGTGTCATCATCTGCCTTTTTCTATTACGTGTTAGAATTTTTTTGCACTTTTCGCTTTTGATAACATTGATTAGGGCTGGGACTATACCAACCATTTTCTCCTTCATTGGGAGTTCCCCATGGAGCTTTCGTAACCTGTCTATTCATATGTGTGATCTCTTCTGTCCAAGTGGGCACTACATTACTTCCTAAAGCCACATCAAGAAAACGGTGGGAAAGGATGACATACTGCAACATAACGGACTAAACAGTATTCGGAAAAAATGCACAATTTTGCTAAATTGAATATTGAAACAGTATGTTTTCCAAGTTAATATCCAAAGGGAAATTTGCTCCAGGAAGCTCAACAACTTGCATTGTTGAGCATATCTAACGAGTTGTGTTTGTTCAATGTTCTCTGGTGCTCCTTTTCATCATCTTCTGCTCCTACCTTTCACCATTCAAATTTTTAGACGCTATATAATATTTGCGTACCATCGATGCCTCTAAGATGGTTTCAATTTACTCAAGTGTAAAGGAAAACAATTGGAAAGAGCACAGAACTATGCTAATTGTTCTGTTTTTATTTGTTGATCTTCAGCCTCCCATTTCCATGGAGCGAGTTTCTGAGTTGGGACAATGGCAAAAGAGGGAAGTAAAAGCACGCGGAACGAGCTGGGATGTCAAGAGCATGGATGTTGCGGTTGCTGGCTTAGGATGGTTCTCCCTAGGTTTGAAAGGCGAAGCAGATTTAGCCTTATGGACATATGATGGCATTCAAATCACATTGCGTGAACCATTGGTACTTGATCGTTCAGCCTCTATCGAAAGACCTGGATTTTGGCTACCAAAGGCTATATCAGAGGCCATCGCTAACTCATTGAAGCTTGAAGGTCAAGAAGCAAGGGAAAAATATCCATCAGAGGAGACAATGCAACTTTCATAAGTATCCAACTAAAAGAGGCAGCTGAGTCAATTTTCTTGTGAACATTTCTAGTGTACAAGGTCTTGTATGACGACTTAAAATGGGCAGGTTGAATTGAATATGAGCGGATTGAAAACGGATTAGACAAAAAGGAAAAAGAATTCCATAGGAGAACAAATAAAAACAAGAGGGAGGAGAGAACACATGCCATTATAGTGGAAAACAGGAACCTGTTGAAATTCCTTCTTGTATTCATTCATCTCTTGTAATCAAGCACTCGGGAATTTTAGCCTTTTTAAGTTACTGTGTTCTAAATTACTCATATTTTCCAGTTCTCTTTGTTTAACTATATTAGATATAACTAGATTGTATTGTTTCCCGTTATTTACATATTGTCACACATCAGTAATTTGAAAGAGGAACTACACGAAAAGTAGGTTGCGGGATAAAACAGAATTACTAGATATTTAATACCACTAACAACCATTACCACAACAATCATGAATCATCATATTTAATCACCACATTAGATAGCGAGAATCAAGGAGCAGTGAGATATTCCAAAAAAAAAGGTACCTTTCGCTTTAGTGGGAAATTTCAAAAAGCTTTAATACATCTTTATCCTATTTGATAATGGTTATCTAATCGTATTTCTTTTTTTCAGAAACCACATGGTCATGTTTCGTTTTTTTCTAAACTTTAATCACATAAGTGATAAGTGGACCCTTAATTGAACACATTATTTGTTCTTACTTTTATGTCTATCACCCATTTTCCAACTTGTATTCCAATATACAACCTCCTCTTATTTTCAATCAAAAGTAGTACTATTCCTGAAGATGGCTGATGCCTTTGTGTCATTTGCAGTTCAAAAATTGGGTGATTTCCTCATTCAGGAAATTAACCTACGTTTAAGTCTAAGAGAGGATATACAGTGGCTGCGAAACGAGCTTCTCTTCATGCAGTCTTTCCTCAAAGATGCAGAACTAAAACAATGTGGAGATCATAGAATTCAACAATGGGTGTTTGAGATCAGCTCTATTGCTAATGACGCTGTTGCTATACTCGAGACTTACACCTTCGAGGCTGGTAAAGGTGCTAGTCGTCTCAAGGCTTGCGCTTGCATCTGTAGGAAGGAGAAGAAATTCTACAATGTCGCCAAGGAGATCCAATCACTCAAGCAAAGAATCATGGATATCTCTCGCAAACGAGATACTTATGGTATTACAAATATCAATAGTAATGCTGGAGAAGGAACAAGTAATCAGGTTACAACATTGAGGAGAACTACCTCATATGTGGATGACCACGATTACATTTTTGTTGGCTTTCAGGATGTTGTACAAACATTACTAGCTGAACTTCTCAAAGAAGAGCCTCATCGAAGCGTCCTCTCCATTTATGGAATGGGGGGTTTAGGCAAGACCACTCTTGCCAGAAACCTCTACAAAAGTCCTACTATAGTCTCAAGCTTCCCTACTCGCACTTGGATATGTGTTTCTCAAGAGTACAACACAATGGATCTTCTTAAGACTATCATAAAATCCATCCAAGGTTGCGCCAAGGAAACTTTAGATTTGTTGGAAAAGATGGCAGAAACAGATCTAGAAATTCACCTTCGTGATCTATTGAAAGAACGCAAATACCTTGTGGTGGTTGATGATGTATGGCAGAGAGAAGCATGGGAGAGTTTGAAAAGAGCATTCCCGGATGGCAAGAATGGCAGCAGAGTCATTATTACCACGCGCAACGAGCGTGTCGCTGAAAGAGCAGACGACAGAGGTTTTGTTCATAAACTTCGTTTCCTAAGCAAAGAAGAAAGTTGGGATCTCTTTCGTAGGAAAATACTTGATGTTCGAGCAATGGTTCCAGAAATGGAAAGTCTAGCTAAGGATATGGTGGAAAAGTGTAGAGGCTTACCTCTTGCAATTGTTGTATTGAGCGGACTACTTTCGCATAAAAAGGGGCTAAACGAATGGCAAAAGGTGAAAGATCACCTTTGGAAGAACATTAAAGAAGATAAATCTATTGAAATCTCCAACATACTATCCTTAAGCTACAATGATTTGTCAACTGCGCTCAAGCAGTGTTTTCTCTACTTTGGTATTTTTCCAGAAGATAAAGTGCTCGAGGCTGAAAACATAATATGGTTGTGGATGTCGGAGGGTTTCATACCAAGAGGAGAAGAAAGAATGGAGGATGTTGCTGAAAGCTTCTTGAATGAGCTGATAAGACGAAGCTTGGTTCAAGTAGCTAGAACATTTTGGGAAAAAGTTACTGAATGTAGGGTTCATGATTTACTTCGTGATCTTGCGATACAAAAGGCATTGGAGGTAAACTTCTTTGACATTTATGATACAAGAAACCACTCCATATCCTCCTTATGTATCAGACATGGCATTCATAGTCAAGGAGAAAGGTACCTCTCACTTGATCTTTCTAACTTAAAGTTGAGGTCAATTATGTTCTTTGATAGTAACACGAGTCTTACAAAATTCAGGAGTGTGTTCCAACATCTATATGTGTTGTACTTGGATATACTTAATTGGAATATGTCTAGAGTACCTGATGCCATAGGAAGTTTGTACCACCTCAAGTTCTTAAGATTGAGAGGTATCCATGATCTTCCGTCTTCCATTGGCAACCTCAAGAATCTACAGACACTTATTGTCAATGAGGGGCTATTCCCTTGCAGACTACCATGCGAGACAGCTGACCTGATAAATCTAAGACATTTAGTTGCTTCGTATTCAAAACCTCTGAAACGTCTAAGCAAACTCACTAGTCTTGAAGTTCTTCAAGGCGTTTGTTGTGATCAGTGGATAGATGTTGACCCTGTTGATTTAGTCAATCTTGGAGAATTAAGCATGCATGATATTAAGAAATCTTACTCCTTAAACAACATTAGCATCTTGAAAAACCTTAGCACTCTCAGATTGTTTTGTAATCGTTATGAATCATTCCCATCCCTGGAATTTGTTAATTCTTGTCAAAAGCTCCAGAAATTGTGCTTACATGGGAAAATAAAGAAACTTCCTCTGTTTCCAAATTCCATCACAATGATGGCTCTTTTGCAGTCAAAACTGACAGAAGATCCGATGCCTATTTTGGGAATGTTGCCAAACCTAAGCAATCTCAAATTAGAAGATGCTTATAAAGGAAAAGAAATAACTTGCGGTGATAACAGCTTCAGTCAACTAGAGTTCCTTCGTCTTGATAGTCTTCGAAACCTAGAAAGATGGCATTTAGCCACAAGTGCCATGCCTCTCATTAAAGGTCTTGGTATCCATAGCTGTTCAGAGCTGAAGGAGATTCCAGAGAGAATGAAAGATGTTGAAGAGAAATTAAATGAGATAGATCTTGGCAAGCATGTGGCAGTTTTTCTTTGATAATAGATAGCAAAGGTACCTATATAAACAAATCCCAATCTTACATAACTTTGTTCATTTTTATTTTATAATAGCGTCCGTGTTAAATAATATTTGGGTGAAACAGGAGAAGAAACTGTCACTTGAAGAGAAAATAAAAGAAAAGAAAATATTTTCATAATATTGAACCAGATCAAGTCTCAATTGGGTGAGGGACTGATATATTCGTTTTTCCTTCTCCACTGGAGGACATCTTTCTTTACTTGTCTACTGAAGGGGAGCTTTGACGTAACTATAAATTTGCTTCCATGTGACTAGGAGGTCATGGGTTCGAGTTGTGAAAACTGCTGATCTTCCTTAAATGCAGGATAAGGCTGCAAAAATGACTTTTCAACTCTAAAATGTATTTTTGCAATTTTCTTGCAGCATGGGCAGACTGTACATATAGTTAGACTGGATATAGTTCAAGCCTCAGTTGAAACAATCTACGTCACTGTCTGGGCATCGCTAAGTGTGTCTCTTTATCTAGTAAAGACAGAAAATGGCGACAAGCTCAAGAACAACCATGCTGGAGTGAGATTGCAGGTACTACTCCAATTCCTGCACTATTTCTGATGGCAAAAGTGGGAAGTAAAAGCACATGGAATGAGCTGGGATGTCAAGAACATGGATGTTGCGGTTGCTGGCACAAGATGGTTCTCACTGGGTTTGAAAGGCGAAGCAGAATTAAGGTTGTGGACATATGATGGCATTCAAATCACATTGCGTGAACCATTGGTACTTGATCGTTCAGCCTCTATCGAAAGACCTGGATGTTGGCTACCAAAGCTATATCAGAGGCCATCACTTGAGTCAAGATGCAAGGGAAAAGAATCCATCAGAGGAGACAATGCAACTTTGGATTTTGGCTACCAAAGCCTATATGTTTTCATTTCTCTCTTGTAATTAAACACTCAGTATTTTAACTTAGTCTTTTTTAAGTTACTGAGTTCTAAACTAATAATTTCGAGTTTCTCTTTGTTTAACTTAAATTAGATAACTAGTAGTGAGTAGTAGTACTGAATCTGCTGACATAAACTGGAAAATTCTTGCAACTTTAACAAGCATAAGAAATCACATTACAACAACTAAACAATGGAAAGACAAAAAAAAAAAGATGAACGAAATAGAAATTAGGGACACACCAAAAATCAACAGATGGATCTCCTCGTAAAACAATCAGAGTGACAAATGACTAAATCTCTGTGGATCGGGGCAACAAGAGTAGGCTCTAGTTTATTAGCTGAATGAGTATTGGTCGTACCTAACTATCATTGGGCCTAATCCATCAGTGACCACCTAATGTTGACTCAAATTTTCACTTAGACACTTTAACTAGGATTTGTTCATTTTAGGCACCTCATGTCATGCCCCGTTATGTCTTTTTGACACTTTTTTAACAATCAGCCAAATGTGTAAGGTGTGTGTAACACACTCGCTGATGACATGCCAAAGTGACGACTTAAATAAAGACATGTGAAATCATCTTCCCCCACATCTCCCCCACCCAAATTGTTTTCGCAGTGAAATTCTTTCTTTCAAGTTTATGATTAGTTCTTCACTTAAGACACAAGACTCTCTTGTTCAATCTTTCTCGATTGTTTTTCTCTATTGGTTCTATGTTTTTTCATAAATCAAATTAATTATAGCTTGATCTACTATAATGTTGGTTGTTTTTGTTTTAACTAATTAGCACCATGTTGATAGAACTCAAACAAAGAAATCTGTTAGACTACTTCCAGAAAACAGTAAGAAAAGAGTGTTAATTAATTAGTTACTAAGTTAGTTATAGATAGTGACAGTTAGTTACTAACAAGAACTTGTATTGAGTAGCTTATTGAGTAGTATAAATAGACTACTCACATCTGATTGTTACTCATCAAGTAAATGAAGCTATCTTCTTCATCAAATTACTAGTCTGTTAGAGAAGTTTCTGGTTTCTTCAGAAACCGTCATGGTATCAGAATTCAGACTTCACTAAATATTCAGAGGAATCCATATTTTCATAGCAACTTTTTTGGCTCTTGCATTTCTTTCAAAATATTTTTCTTGAGCCAAGGGTCTTTCGAAAACAACCTCTTTATCGTATTATAATAAAATAGGTTGCGTGATAAAGCTATTATAATAAAGTTATGGTAAATGATAAAATAGAATTACTAGATGTATTTAATACCACTAACTGTCATTTACCACAATCAGGGCCGTCTTAACCCCTAGGCCACTAAATCCATTACTTGGGGCCCATATTTTTGGGGTCCCATTTTATTTTATTTTTACTTATAATGATAATTTTTAAGAAAAAATTATATGCACTATGAGTGATATGATTTTTACTAAGGAAATTGTATTTAAAAAAATTATATGTACTATCAGGGAACTATATGTGATTACTGATTATGTTACTACAAAAGATAAATTTAATTTCAGGTGATAATTCAATTTGAATTGTCTTAACTTGTTATCATGATATGACATTGATAGTATCAAACACAGCCACATAGTGTTTTAACCAATGCATATGCCGGCAAAATAATTCATATCTTGCTTTCGTATTGATCGTCCATTTTTGGCCTTATATCTTCATTCTTGACTTAAACTTTATTTGTATATATACAGCCTACAGCCCCATCTTTTCTAAATAAAAATCAACACTCCTGAAGATGGCTGATGCCTTTCTGTCATTTGCACTTCGAAATTTATGTGATTTCCTCAGTCAACAAGTTTCCCTGCTTACAAGTCTCAGAGATGAAATTACATGTCTGAGAAATGAGCTACTCTTCATACAACCTTTCCTCAAAGATGCAGAACTAAAGCAATGTGGAGATCATAGAGTTGTACAATGGGTGTTTGAGATCAACTCTATTGCTAATGACACTATTGCTATACTCGAGACTTACAACTTTGAGGCTGGTAAACGTGCTAGTTGTCTCAAGGCTTGTGCTTGCATATGTAGGAAGGAGAAGAAATTCTACAATGTCGCCAAGGAAATCAAATCACTCAAGAAACGAATCATGGATATCTCTCATAAACGAGAGACTTATGGTATTACAAATATCAACAGTAATGCTGGAGAAGGGCCAAGTAATCAGGTCGCAACATTGAGGAGAACTACCTCATATGTGGATGACCAGGATTACATTTTTGTTGGCTTTCAGGATGTTGTACAAAACTTGCTAGCTGAACTTCTCAAAGCAGAGCCTAGTCGAAGCGTCCTTTCCATTTATGGAATGGGGGGTTTAGGCAAGATCACTCTTGCCAGAAAACTTTACACCAATCCTAATATTGCCTCTAGCTTCCGTACACGCGCTTGGATATGTGTTTCTCAAGAGTACAACACAATGGATCTTCTTAAGACTATCATAAAAACCATCCAAGGTTGCACCAAGGAAACTCTAGATTTCTTGGAAAGGACGACAGAAACAGATCTAGAATGGCAGCAGAGTGATTATTACCACGCGCAATGAGGATGTCGCTCAAAGAGCAGACGACAGAGGTTTTGTCCATAAACTTCGTTTCCTAACCCAAGAAGAAAGTTGGGACCTGTTTTGTAGGAAACTAGTTGATGTTCGAGCAATGATTCCAGCAATGGAAAGTCTAGCTAAGGATATGGTGGAAAAATGTAGAGGCTTACCTCTTGCATTTAGAGGCTTACCTCTTGCAATTGTTGTATTAAGCGGACTACTTTCGTATAGAGGGGGGCTAGATGAATGGCAAAAGGTGAAAGACTGCCTTTGGAAGAACATTATTGAAGATAAATCTATTGAAATCTCCAGCATACTATCATTAAGCTTCAACGATTTGTCAGCTGCCCTCAAGCAGTGTTTACTGTACATTGGTATTTTTCCAGAAGATCAAGTGATCAATGTTGAAAACATAATAGGTTTGTGGATGGCAGAGGGTTTCATCATACCCAGAGGAGAAGAAAGAATGGAGGATGTCGCTGAAGGCTTCTTGAATGAGCTGATAAGACGAAGAATGGTTCAAGTTGCAAAAATATTTTGGGAAAAAGTTACTCACTGTAGGGTTCATGATTTACTCCGTGATCTTGCCATACAAAAGGCGTCCGATACAAACCTCTTTGACATTTATCATCCAAGAAAGCACTCCAAATCCTCTTCATGTATCAGACTTGCCATCATAGTCAAGGAGAAAGGTACCGCTCACTTGATCTTTCTAATTTGAAGTTGAGGTCAATTATATTCTTCGATCCATATATTTTTAATGTGTTCCAACATATAGATGTGTTTCGACAAATATATGTGTTGTACTTGGCTAATAAAGAAGGTGGTGATATACCTGATGCCATAAGGTTTGTACCACTTCAAGTTCTTAAAATTGACAGGTATCCATCGTCTTCCCTCGTCCATTTCGGAGCCCCCCGGAAGGAGGCCTTCTTCGCCTTCCACCTAAGCTGCGCAGGAAAGTCCCAAAGCCAATCCCAGGGAACAATGAAGCTTCATAGGGTCTTTCTGTCCAGGTGCAGGTAGTCCGCATCTTCATAGACATGTCTATTTCACCGAGCCTCTCTCCGAGACAGTGCCCAAATCGTTACGCCTTTCGTGCGGGTCGGAACTCTTATGGGCACAGGCATCCCAGGTAATTCAGTCTTATGGTTCTTCATTATCTGCATATGGCCTTTTTTTCCTAGGTGCTCATTTTGTCTGCCGTTTTTCTTCTCTACCATGACGAATCAATTGATTTAATGTAGGCATCGCTCTTTCCTTTGTCCTTCCCCCCTATTTTTGCCCGGGCAACCTCAAGAATCTACAGACACTTGTTGTCAATGAGCGGGGATACTCTTGCGAACTACCCCGCGAGACAGCTGATCTGATAAATCTAAGACATTTAGTTGCTTTGTATTCAAAACCCTGAAACGTATAAGCAAACTCACTAGTCTTGAAGTTCTTAAAGACGTTGGTTGTGATCAGTGGAAAGATGTTGACCCTGTTGATTTAGTCAATCTTCGAGATTTAACCATGCATCATATTAACGAATCTTACTCCCTGACCAACATTAGTAGCTTGAAAAACCTTATGTAACATCCGGCAATTTGAAATAACTATGAAGAGGCTTAGAATTGGAAATAGTCATTTTGGAAAGAATTAAAAATCTGGAAAATTTGGTTTAAGTATGGGAAAAAGTGAGTTTTTGGCCAATTTTGAAAAGTTATCACTCCTAGCTCAGGATGATTCAGGTGTAGTTCCAGTTATGTTTGCAAAGTTCGTGGAATGGTCTTTCCAACGCCGCCGAGTTTGCCCGATTCCGAGTTCGTATGAGGGAGTTATGCCCTTTGGAAGTTGGGCAGTTGGCAGGGCAGTTAACCCGATTTTTGTAAGGGTATTTTGGTCTTTTCGCTAGCCTTTTCTTTTGGATATATATTAAGGTGTTAGACTGACTTTAAATCAGTTTTTCCTTTTTAAAGTGAGAGTTAGGGTTCTTGATAGAAAAGGAGAGAAGAGGAGAAAGGAGAAGAAGAAGCAAACTTCGTAAAGATCGTCGCGGTTTTCGTCGGGGGTGACCCTATTAAGGTATGTGAGATCATAGTGTTGGGTTGGTTCTTTCCCCCACACTCCAAACTCGTTTTAATTCCGAGAAAAGTTGTTGGTTGTGTTGTTGAAATTTGTGGTTGTGTTGTGTTGAAGTTCTTGTTGGTTTGGTGTATGTTTCCGGTGGTGTTTTTGAATTGAATCTATTGTATGTTGAGGGTTTTGATGATTCTAAGTGTTTGGGGGAAGAATCTTTGTTGTTGAGAGGCTTTAGAGTTGGAGAAACTAAGGAGAAAAGTCGGTTTTTCGGGGAAAAAGGGTGGGGCGTCGCTCCTGCCAGAGCGCCCCAAAAGGGGCTCTGAACTTTCCCCCTTGGGGCGGCGCGCCTAGCAGAGCGCCAGCAGGCCCCTTCTGAAGTTTTTGGTCTGGTGCTCCGCGCCTCTCAGAGCGCTAAGGACGCCAAGTTTTCCTATTCCTTCCCCACTTTTTCGTACATGTTCCTTGGTAATGTACCTATGTTTTATAGTTGTTTTCCACACTCCAAAGTACGTCTAAACGTCAAGAACTCGTCCATAACATGTGATCAAACACCTTGCATCCATAAATCTAATTCAAGGAGAGTTAATTTCCAAGTTAAGTGAAGTTAAGAGTTGAGCTTAGAAGTTAAGAAGCAAGTCAAGCAAGTCTTTAAAGTTGTTCAAGAGTCTTTATTGAACGTTTTAACTTCAATTTTAAGGCGCGAGTTTCAAGTTAAGTACAGAGTATAGAGTTTCAAGTTAAGCCCAGAGTATAAGTTGAGTTCATTTCTCAAGAGTTATTAGGGAACTAAGTATTCCCAAAGAAGTTTTAAAGAAATGTTTTCACATTTAAAGCAAGATTGGAAACTGAGATTTGCAAAGTGCCTTCGGGCTAGTTTTCAGAAAAAGAGTTATCGCTTTTTAAATGAAGCAAGAGAGGAAACTGAGATTTCCAAGATAGCCTTTGAGCTAAAGTTTTGAGTAATTATCTTAAATCAGTAGGAAGAAATATGTTTTAAAAACATAAGAGCCAGTACATTTTTTGGGAGTAGTATTGAGCACCGAGTTGGGGGAGCGTTCAAAGAACTCACAGCCCCTATAGAACCATGTAGCCACCATGGGTAGAAGAGGTTCATACTTTTTAGATGAATCCTTTTCAGACTAGACTAGTGGATCCATTAAGCAGTTCAGGTCCTATACCTTTGGCCGGATACAAGATGCTCTGGCAGCGTGAGGTTGATCGCTGTATCATCACTATAGCTCTATGTGATGGTTGTCGGTTATAGAAACTCCCACAGTAATTATTGCATTTTCATACACAGCAAGTATTGTATTTTTATATACATCTCAGGCTTATTGTATCTTTGTATACATACAGAGTTTATAACAGGTTTTAAACAGCTTTTCTTTATATTGCACTTGTTTTAAATTGGATTATATTGAAATTACTCAGTTAGGTTGAGTTGAGTTGAGCCAGGGAAGCTATTTCAGTTTCTTCCAGATCTCCCTGCTAGCCTTTGTTTCTTAGTTTTCCAGCTCGCATACTCGTACATTCAATGTACTGATGCCAGTTGGCCTGCATCTTATGATGATGCAGACACAGGTACCCAGGATCAGCATCCAACACACCGTTGATCCAGCTGAGCACTCTAAAGTCAGTGGTGAGCCTCCTTGCTTTTCGGAGGACTCTGTTATTTTATGTTCCTAGTTTTGTTTTATTAGGATGTTGTGGGGTCTGTCCCAACATCCCTCTCAGTATTTTAGAGGCTTCATAGACAGCCAGTCAAATAGTTTTGAGTCTCTCATCTATGTATATATGTAAATATTCTATTTTGGGACTCGAGTTGCCTTTTTGGCCAGATTTTATCAATTGGGTTGTTTTATAACCTTGCATTGCATTGAGTTATTCTGTTGAGTTAAGTTTCCGCTGAGTTAAGAAAGCCAGGCCAAGGGTTCGCTTGGGGCCAGCAATGGACTTCGAGTGCCGGCCACGTCCAGGGTGTAGGCTCGGGGAGTGACAACTAAGCACTCTCAGATTGTCGAGTGAGTTTGGTCAATCATATAGATATCAATTCCCATCCATTGAATTTGTTAATTGTTGTGAAAAGCTCCAGAAATTGTGGTTAAGAGGGAGAATAGAGAAACTGCTTCTGTTTCCAAATTCCATCACAATGATGCTTCTGAGGGGCTCAAGACCGACAGAAGATCTGATGCCTATTTTTGGAATGTTGCCAAACCTAAGGGATCTTAGTTTAGATGGAGTTTATAAAGGAAAAGAAATAATGTGTAGTGATAACAACTTCAGTCGACTAGAGTTCCTTCGTCTTCGTCATCTTTACAACCTAGAAAGTGTTAGAAAATGAGATATTTCTAAATGTCTTTTGTTTAATTGTTATTTTCTTAAATATTATGTTAAGTATGTAAAGGAAAGGTAGTCCTTGTTTTATGGAATATGTTTTGTAAGAAAGTCAATAGTGGTTGGATATGTATGATCCTCTACTAACTTTGAAAAAGCTTATGTAGATATATGTGTGTATGCCTTTTGAAATCTAATATGTGTTGACACCCAATTTTGACCCTCCTCGATAGAATTAATTTCCGAGCTTCTTGATTTTTCGAACAATTTAGAATATTTAGCTTTATATAATTCAAATTAGTTTCAAAGTTGTTTTAAGTAATTTCAATCGATATTTATAATAATTTGAATAATAACCGTATTTTGTATAAGTATATAGGTATTTACTATGTCTTAAAAATATTTTGAAAATAGTAGCAAAAAGAGTTCTACATTGATTAGAATAAGTGTTTTACTAATTTAGTTTTAGTTTGGATTATAGTTTAATTTTCTGAATTAATTAGTTCATATTTAAATTAATTAGTTTATAAGTAAGTTAATCATTTTGTTTAGTTAAGATTAAGAAACTCGTTAATTAATTAATATTAACTCGTCTTATCTAGATTTTAGCCGAATTTGCAAATTAGTAAGGCAATTTGGCTATCTTCTTTCCAATCCATGTTGATCAAATCCTAAATGGGTCATCTTTGACCAATATTTAACAATACATAAATAAGCCCCTCCAAACCAATTTCCAGCAACAACAATTCCCAGCCCACTCTTTTTTTTAGCCAATAAACCGGCCCAATTTACTCTTATTCTCAATTCCAATTCTCCCAAATAATACATACGTACATCAGTCCACTTATCAAAAATTCCCAGCCCAACATACCAAATACCCATGAACAACAATACAATATTCCCACAGCCCTTTTTCAGACCCGGCCCCAAACCCACGTTTCTTCCTCTTCTTTTTTCTTCAGCAACGACGCAACAAACAGAACCAGCAAACCCAGAGAAACGTACAGCAGCAATCCGACGAAAGCAGCGAGGAACAGAGACGTACGCTGTGAATTTTGTTTCTTCTCCAATGTCCCTATCCGCATTTAATATCGTAGCAGCAAAAGGGAGCGCAGTCTCTCCCCTTTCCCTTTTCGGAATGAGTTGAAAATTGCAAGAAAAGGGTGTTTGTTCGAATTGGTGAAAGTTTTGGGAGTTTGAATTTTAAAATTGGTCCCTTGATTCCTATTCAAATTTTCACGGGAATTCCTCCCAAAAATCATTGGCCTTAGCTCCGTTATATATCCTTTATTGTTTCAGTATTAGAGGGGGGCCGGATTTTTTTTTTCTTTTAGAAGAAATCACAGAAAACAACTTTAAGTGAAATAGCTAAAGAAATACATACTAAGTATACTATAAGAAATCAGAAAAGACAATTAATTTCGGCCGGTGTTCGATATTTCTGCCCATACTTCTCGACTGCGGCTCGTGTTCGAAGTTTTGGCGTAGTGAAGTTCGTTTCTCAAGCTCATCGTCTCAGTTCGTTGCACCCTAAAAGGTAAACTCATTTAGAATTCCGACTCTTTCATTTGAAGTTCTGTTTGGGATGAAATGAAATGGGCTGTTGTTCTGTTTTCTTTCTTGGAAAAATGCTTCTGTGCTCTTCCTCATTCACGACTTTCGTCTGTCGAGAGGTCATTCGGTTTAAAATCAATGCGTCTTAGTTGTTTAAAGTTAAAATGAACCTTTTCTAGTTGACGAAAAGCTGAAAATTCCATGAACCTTTGAACTCTAATTTTCTTTTGATTTTCGCATCTCTTCGCTTGCTCTCTACGGTTTGGTTGCCCGGTGCGCTTGATGTAGGCTAGGATAGCCGAAATAACTTTCGGGGCTGTTAGCTCAACTCTCCTCATGGTCTGTTGAAATCGTTTTCTTCTCAAAATATGAGCAAAAGTTTAAGCTAGTTAATTTGGAACTTGTATGTTGATTTGTCCGTGGCTCCTTGATTTATTAGCTTGTATTTCAAGTCCCATGATTGCTCTACTGTTAGCAAGGCATATTAGACTCGAGTTTATGTTGCTATTTGCTTAAATGCGTAGTCGAAAATACTCACCATTTGTAGTTAGGCTCATAAAAATGTGAAGTTGTTCTTGTCTAGATCGTAGTTTGCTTCGACCCTTGTTTTGTTCTCAAAATCGTTGTTCGTTTCTCTTTTAGGATCATCTCATCATGTCAGCTTGTTCATATTTGCCCCTTTAAGATTTTGAAGCTCACCCTTGTTAAAAAGTTTTGTATTTGTATATGTAGCGTATGTTCCTATCCGTAGTACGTTACAAATTTTGGGTGACACCATAGCTTAAATTATGTGGTTATTGCTTTCAAATTATGCCGGATTGGTCAATGTTCTTCACAATCCTTTAAGTTGCCTCTTTGCTATTCTTTGTTTAGGACTTTATATTTAGTTTACATGATTAGTGATAACTCTTCATGCCGAGGTGGTAATCAACTATTAAGGATAGATTATTAGCCAATGTTTCACTCTAGGCATTCTTTGTCCCTTTTTTAATACTTCACTATGATTTGGGGTTTGCCGTGTTATCCTAAATGATGCCTAACATGGATCATGACCAAGAAAATATGTTCATCATGTTTAAAATAATCTTATAATATTGCTCTTCATTGGCATAATGACATACTTGCCTGTTATCCATTTTTTTTTCTTTATTCTTGATTATTTTATTTTATGCTAAAGACATGTTTTTGTATTGTATCTCATTCCCAACATGTCATAATAGTGCTTTCTTGGTTCACATATTATATACATGTGTATTTGATGCCCATTAAATCATCATTTCGTCATTATTAATTGTATAAAATGTAGCAGCCCCCTTCTCCTTTCTTTTTAGTATACTAATCTCTATTCCTTTTTGTCGTTGCATGTGAAATTTGCCTTGAGTTCATCATGAACTCATCTTCCTTTTGCATTTCAAGAGAGCCGAAAAGGCTCAAATTCCCTTTCCGAGTCAGCCAACTATAAAATCGACGAACAGGTCTCGAAGGTGGAAAAATGCGAAAGCGGAGGAGAATTGAAAAGATTGGGCCAAAGGCCCACTCTTTATATAAAAAGGATTGTATTTTTTTTTTTTGGGCCTAAGCCCATTTAGTTATTATGTTTATTATCTTGCTAGAATTTAGGACAAGTGAAAAATTGGGGCCTTTGTGTAATGACTCTCTTGGTCATTTCTGTGTCTTGCCTTCTGTGTGTCATTTAGAGCATTCCTATAGCGACTGCTGGGACTGACAGTTCGGTCACCTGGTCGTTCGTTTGGTCTTGGTGCGAGTTTTTGTGTTTTGGAGCTTATGATCCTTGAACGATCATTTTCGATCAAACGTTCAAGAAGATGACATCGGAATCCAATTCTGACGATTCCATCAGCTCCGGAAGGGTCATTTTAGGCTAGTAGCATGGTCGTCATGACTCCCGAGGTTTTCAGTGTGAGTTGGTGCGATTAGGCGTTTTAGCTTTTGAAATTTGGCTTAGGGTTGACTTTGGTCAA
>JAJOOO010014542.1:0-16154 GCA_029582685.1 Solanum piurae | reverse complement strand
ACTACCTCCTTGGTCCGGCAAGTAGCAACAAGGCGAGTTCTAACGTTGCGCACCGTTAAAAAGACTTCTAGACGAAAGAATTATCAATGCATGCAAAATACTATTCGGGAATTACTTAGTTACTATTCATACTTCGTTAATCGCTCATGGTTCCCACAACCCTAGTTGTGGATTTAGCAACCCTTATTAGCAAAAAAACAATTCATAATGTTTGAAGAATAAATCAAGAACTTACATAGTAGAGTAGAATAATCCCAGAATTTCAACTTGAATTTCAAAGTAAAAATCACCAAAACGTGCTTAGGAAATTAAGAATTGCTAAGGCTGCAAGTTAATCACCTAAGACAAAAACTAGAATAAAAGTAATAAGTCTAACCCCCAAAAATGAGGTTTACATGCCCTATATATAAAAAAATAAGTCCTAACTAAAAAGGAAACGAAATAAGGAAATAATGTTTCAGAACGCGGTTTCGATCGACGATACTGACCTACAAACCGTGGATTGATCTACGGTCCATAGGTCTCTTCCGTGACTCAGGACTTGGGCAAATTTCTAACTTCAAAATCTTCGAATCTCTGAACCAAACGACGCAGCACCAGTGCGGACCGTGGATTGATCTACGGTCCATGGATCCTCATCCGTAGCTCCTACTTAGAATCTTCAAAATCAGGTACTGGAACCCCTCTCTGAATCCTTTGACGGATCAGCAGTACGGTCCATAGATCAATCTACGATCCGTCGATTGCAACAGTGGTTCCACACTTGGTCAAGAATTCCCTGATTTTCCTTCAAGCCTTGCCTTCCAACCTACGACACCCATCTACGGAGCGTGAATGGACCTACGGTCCGTGGATCACCTCCGTAGATGCCCTTCTCTGCAAATCCTTCAGTTGCGTCTCTCTGTTTCCACGTCTGAACATATTTCCTGCAAACATGAGAAAAATACATAAAAACCAATACAAAATGTCCCTAGACATACACAACTCTTAAGTGAAGTGTATTAAAAATATCGTAAACTCACGGTATATCAACATCCTCAACTTAAATTCGTTGTTTGTCCTCAAGCGACGCACTAAGACTCTAAACAACACTTGTATAGAAGCAAGCCTTTCAGGCACAAGCAATCACATGGCTCTCTACCCCTACTCTCTTCTCGAGTGCAAATCTTTTCTCTCAAACTCAACAAGCTAACTTGTGCGGATCCAAACATGAAAAAAGACTGACCAACCAACACACAACATACACTATTTTACTATCACCAAGGTACCAACTTTCTGACAATGTAACTAGTGCCCTTACTTTAAACGAAATCCCTTTTTCACACAATAAATTTGATTTTGAGTACAAGGATTTATTCAACACTCACACTCAGAAGTAACTTCAACTACAGTTAGTGCTCAATACCATAGGTTTGCCCTTATTTTCACCGCTTAGACTCTCCAAACTAGGTTCTAGGATCACTATAGGACTTTCTTGGCTTGTAACGTAGGCTCAAGGTCAGGTGTGGTACATTTGGGTACTTTTTAGTGACTTTCTGCCCTCCTTGACATTACATTAGGCATTCTACCTCTTTTTGCCCTATCCTTGATATCCTACCGTTTTACCTTATTTCCCTTGATTCTCTTCAACCATGGATGTGACTTTAGACTTTGTAACTCTTTATTTTTCACTTTTATCTTTTTCTTGCATTTTATTCTTTTCTTAAGCTTTCAACAAGTCACATCCTTTCCTCTCTTTTCTTTTTCTCTTTTTCAACATCAAACTCTTTTCATACTTATTTTTTCTTTCGGTTTCCTCTTTCGTAGCCACCCTCAACTTATGGATTTTCCATTGGTTGAGGTGCACAATACCCGATGTTGGATTAGGGCCAAGATTGAGGTTACTTTTTACATTAGCCACCTTCAACTTAGGTTGTTGGCCTAAGTCGAGGTGCAAATGTCCAAGGAAGTACTGGGGCAAACATAGTAGATTATGGGAAGGTGAGCTAGGGTTGAAAAAGAAATGGTCTAATTTAGGCTCAAAGTATTTGGTTCAACGGGAGCATTTATTTCATTTGGTTGGATTCTTCTTTTAGGCAATTTTGTGGACTTATCAGAACAAGGGCCTATGGTCACTTCCTAGCCTCTAGAGTAGATTGTCTTAGCAGGACTAATTGAGCAAGTTCTAGATTGGCACAAAAATTGTTTGAACAATCAACTATTCTCACACACTCTTGGCACATTGTTTCATTATCAGATTATCAGCTTACTCAGTTCAAGTTTTAGCTTAAGTCATGCCATCAAGTTGGTTCATTATCATGTCATACTCAAAGACAACACATTCAACTCCTTCTAGTCTACAAATTTTAGCACATATCACAAAATTTGTTGGACGGGTATCATTTCTTTCAAAAAGTTGCCATCATGCTTTATTCTTTCTCATGCTTCTATACATAAATTCCTAACACATGCCGGTTCAACAGATATTAAGCAGTCTCTTGGGGGAAAAGAACACAGGCAAGAAAACCCCAAGAGAGGATTATGAGTTGGGTTACTCAGACTTCACCCTATCACTAACAATCCATTTACCTCACCCCCAACAAAAAGTAGGTGTAATTATCCCCAATATAATGCACACAAAAAGCAGTAAAAAGTAATGGATTTCGGTGAAGCAATCCTGTGGCGCATAGCACCGACGAACCATCAACAAATAGGTGGGTCTGATTTCCCAAAGCCCGCTACAGCAACATTACGGCCACCCTCAGTAGTGCCCACGTTAGCAATTACAGCACCCTTAGTAGTTCTATCAATCATTCTAAATGCACCATCAGTGGTGCTCACATCATGACTCTCAACAGTATGAACCTCGACAATGGGCACAGAAATTGAAGCCCCACACGCACTCTCATGATTTTTTTGCTAGCATAACTCCTCATCTATAATTGAGGGTTTTCGAGCTTGTTCAGTCCGCTGAAGCATCCACTTCTTTGCTCGAGCCTCCTCAGTAGTGTTAGAATTTTGGCTGGAGCGGTGCCTCTTCCCACGAGCACGGGTGGGATCGGGCTTTGTAGTTGTGTCCTCTCTGAATAGAGCATCGAGTACGGTATCATCAGCCAATGCAGTGGGTGCAGACTATGGCTCATCTGTGGGCGCAGCAAGGATGTAATCAATGTCGGCCCCGAGACTGTCCAACTCAGTCCGAATGGAGGAGAAATCTGTGACTGGGGCTGGAAGTGCGAGTACTCTCAACTCGAAGGCATCTAGGCGCTTATGAACGGCCTGAACCTTCTGATCCATCATGGTTTCCATCCTCTTCTCCATCCTAGCCTCGGAATCTACAATAAAATTCTGCATCCATGGCTTCACATGGTTAAGCAGTGTGGCGGGGTGGATCTAGATGAGCTGGGGGCCTGACTAGTGGCCTGAGAAGAGGAGGCTGGGGCATCATTAGTGTGGGCTGGAGGGGTAGGCTCATCACCCTACATCTGCTCCACAACATCTACTAAATCAGTACCCACTGGCACATCGATCCGCAGCCCTCTGTGAAGTGCTACCATATTTGCCTCATCCTGAATCAGGCCAATATCTAGGGTCCCTATTGCCTGTATCAGTTTGTCACAATGTCAGATCGGCACACCAGAGTCCCTGCATAATTGAAAAATGAGGCACAGAAAAGGGTAAGTAGTGGAGGTTTTGAATACCCTCTCATGAATCTCTGCCAATAGCATGCGGGAGAAGTTGATCTCGAACCCAACTACTAATGTTGTCACCATTACTGCTCTATCCCATGTAAGTGCATTGTCGGCCTTTGTGGGCGACACTCTGATCCATACCAGCACCCAAAAAAACTTGGCCACCAAATTCAAGGTGGCCTTCCGAATACCTAAACATGGTGAGCTAACCCACTCCGCACGCTCACCATCTGCAGCTATGTGCTATGCCAACCAAAGTAAGACAACCTCCCTCTGTTCGACATTACGCGTGAAGGCTCCACTCCTCACAACATCACATCTGTAATCAAATTTGGATGTGTTGAGTGCCCAAGTGTGATCAGGACCAGGGCCGTAGAGGAATTGGCTGATGGTGGTATGTGATATGTCTACTGGAAAACCTCAGACCATAGTAGAAGTGAGAGGGTCCTGGGCTGTGGGATTGGACCTCTTGTCAATCAAACCTCGGACAGTGGCATAAAAGGAGGCATAGAACTCTCGCACAATATCCTCGCTATAATTCCTGGGGTCTCGAGACATCCAATCGCACTTAAGAAGCTGAAAAAGCCGGTGGATGTCGGGAATAGTGTGTAAGCTCCTCCCCGTGAGTACTCTTCAGTAATAAGCCGGGCTATCTTTTCTTTCTCATTCCACATTCTGGCATCCTGGTAGATTTTCCATTGCCCCTCAACACACCATCTGTTTGGCTCCCCAGCCACCAGATCAGGGTTGTAGCTTCGTGGCATCGGGACTTCTCTCGAACTAGTGGCCTCATCAGACGAGGCAGCTTTGTCATGTGACTCTGAGCCTGTGGCGGATCCAGAACTGGAGACGGAAGCATGAGCGAGCTCAGAGCCGGAAGCAGAGCAGACTCTAAGCCGGAAGTAGAACCAGCCTCAGAACCGAAAGCAGAACCAGCTTGTGACCCGATCAATGTGTTATCTTCATCAGATTGGGAGACATGACTACGTCGGTGACCACTTGCCGGGATGTATTCCAGGTAGCTCAAGGTGCAGTAGGGGATGTCCTCATCGCCGGTGGAACATATGTTGGATCCTTTTTGACGTCCCTGTCTTCATCAATCAGCCTAAAAGTAGGCTGCACGAATTTTGATTTGCCCCTTTTGGAGTAGGTCACTTGTTTCTTAGGTGCCATGGTACCTGTGGATGTCTAATTATTACCAAAATAAACTCATAACACACTTGAAAAGATTTTAGAACTAAGAACGAACAAACACGAAAAATAGAAAAAAAATTCAGACAGTGGCTTCAGTGACCACATATGGTGGGCATCTACGATCCGTGGATCCCTTCCGTAGATCAAGGGTACCAAAAAATTGGTCTCTGATGGGAACCACGGATGTGCAGAATAGTCCGTAGACTGATCTACGGACCGTAGTCCACATATGTGGTTCCATACTTAGAAAATTTTGTGGTATGTAGACTCACGGACCTGATCTACGGTCCATAGATGGATCTACGGTCCTTAGATGGATCTATGGTCCGTTGATGGGGTCTCGTGAATTAGATCTGTGCCAGGTTTCAGGCATCCTTCATGTTGACCCCAATTTTACCAATTTCAACAATATCACCTACTCTAATCATGCATTTCAACAGAAATTATGATAGTTCCTCATGTGAAGGTTTTCGATCACTAAATTCCCAAGAATCGCACACAAAATTAGGAACCCTAAGTCAAAATTTTGCATTTAGACTCTTATTACACTAGTTTTATACATTATAAAGACACACAATCACTATCTATCGTCCCAAGGGTGTTTGTAGTTCGAGTTTAGCATGCATTTACATACAATCAACTACCCAAGTTCAAGACCCAATTCTGGACTTTCTATAATCAATCACCGAATCAAAATTAAAAGTGACAGGAAAGTATATTACCTCGGAGGTTGCAATCCAACACCTTCACCTAACTCTCCCCCAATAGGGTTAACTGGAACTCCTTGATTATTCATTCTCCGCAAAGTTCTATTCAGTTCGGGATTGTAGGGAGTAAGTGATTCACCTTGGCTCCATGTACTTGGCATACACTAGAGTAAGCCCCTGAGAGAGACAAAAACTAAAAGACTAAAATTAGGAAATATTTGACTAAAGTTCAATAATGCAATTAAACTTAATCTAAAAAACTTATTCCCCGGCAGCGGCACCAAAATTTGATACGCTTAAATTACACCTCTTTTCAAAAGCATAAGCGATCGTTATCTCGTAAAGAACCCAACTTGTAGGTTGAGGTCGATTCCATGAGGAATATGGTTTAAACTTAAGTTCAATAACAATTATATTCGTTTAGCCAATGTATTTTCGAGACAAATAAGTAAAAAAGGAAGGGAGAATTTGTGTAACAAATTTTGGAAATTATGAAAGTAATTAGTAAGCAAGATTCAAACTTTTGTTGTTATCAAGTTGAGAAAGAAACTAGGGCGTACATGTTCCCCATAAGCTCATAATTCTGTAATCCTAGTACTAGCAATCCCTTCCTAGTGTATTACATGCAAAGCAATAAGTTATGTATCTCTAAATCCTTGGTCCGGAATCTAGAGAATTTCACCCCGCACCTTGGTCCGGCTATGTGTATATAATTTACTAACCCCTACCATTACCTCATATTAGACGTCACATTGATGTATGGCTTAGTTTTCACCCTCGCACCAATCGACATTAATTCTATTAGATAGTATCACACTAAATCTATGTTGATAATTATTTTCTTATTAATTACCTCCTTGGTCCGGCAAGTAGCAACAAGGCGAGTTCTAATGTTGTGCACCGTTAAAAAGACTTCTAGACGAAAGAATTATCAATGCATTCAAAACACTATTCGGGAATTACTTAGTTACTATTCATACTTCATTAATTGCTCATGGTTCCCACAACCCTAGTTGTGAATTTAGCTACCTATATTAGCAAGAAAAGAATTCATAATGTTTGAAGAATAAATCATGAACTTATGTAGTAGAGTAGAATAATCCCAGAATTTCAAAGTAAAAATCACCAAAACGTGCGTAGGAAATTAAGAATTGCCTAGGTTGTAAGTTAATCTCCTAAGAGAAAAACTAGAATAAAAGTAATAAGGTCTAACCCCCAAAAACGAGGTTTACATGCCGTATATATAAAATAAAAAATAGGTCCTAACTAGAAAGGAAAGAAAATAAGGAAATGATGTTTTAGGAACACCTAGAATTTGATGAGGTGTGTTTGAAACGTTAAATCAACAACTCTAACTCATAGGCCACATTAGCAACCTTTTTCAGGATTTTGTAATGACCTACATATATAGGACTGAGCTTCCTTTTCTTGCCAAATCTCATCACCCCCTTCATAGGTGACACCTTTAGGAAAACCCAATCATCGATTTCAAACTATATGTCCCTTCTCTTGACATATGCATAGGACTTCTGAAGACTCTGAGTTGTCTTTAGTCGATCTCTGATGGGTTGAACTTTCTCCATAGCCTCATAAACCGAATCTAGCCCAATCTAGGTTGCTTCACCTACTTCAAACTAACCAATCGGGGACCTGCATCTACGCCCATATAGTGCCTCATATTGGGCCATATGAATACTGAAATGGAAGCTGTTATTATAGGCAAAATCTATGAGAGGTAGGTGATCATCTCAACTACCCTTGAAATTGATCACGCAAGCTCTCAACATGTCCTCTAAGGTCTTAATGGTTCACTCTGCCTAACCATCCTTCTGTGGATGAAATGTTGTAGTGAGATTTACCTGAGTACAAAGACCTTTTTGAAATGAGTTCCAAAAATGAGAGGTAATCTGAGGACCTTTATCTGAGATGATAGACAAGGGGACCCCATGTAATCGAACTATCTCATTGATGTAGAGGTTGGCGTAGTCCTCCGATGAATTTGTAGTCTTCATAGCCAAGAAGTGAGCGAACTTAGTAAGTGTGTCTACTATCACCCAAAGGGAGTCATGATGTCTGCGAGTACAAGGTAAACCCGTAATGAAGTCCATATTAATCACTTCCCACTTCCATGCAGGAATTTTAATCTCTTGAGTCATACCTACTGGTTTCTGATTTTGTACCTAACCTGTTGACAGTTAGGACACTAAGCCACAAAGTCTGCTTTGTCTCTCTTCATGTCGTTCCACCAAAAGATTTTATGTAGATCATGGTACATCTTAGTGGTACCTAGATGAATGGAATACATGGAGTTATGAGTTTCTGTAAGGATCTTCTGCCTCAACTCACCCATATTAGGAAAACATAAGCGACCCTGGTAACGTAGCACACCATCTCCCCCTTAGGAGAAAACCACAACTTTCTACTGATGAACTGAACCCTTCAACTAAAGTAATATAGGATCACTATCCAGTTTTTCATTAAGCTTCGATACCAATGAAAATTATGATCAATTTTGGACTATTACCCCACCATCTGATATGTCTGCATGGAAAACTCCTAAGCGAGCAAGCCGATGAACATCTTATGAGTCCATAAATTAGACTCATTTAGGGCTATATTTTGATAGAATTAGTGTCCTCAAATGTATATTTTATCTCAATATTTGATGAAAACCCTTAAGTTTTGGGTATTTGGAGTTTGAGGAAAGAATGGACACTATTTACCAAAAAAGGGAACAAAGGCAGCTGAAAAAATGAAGAAATGAAGATATGAGAATCGCCGAACCTATTCGGCGAGTCGCCAAAAGTTCTTATCCTCGCCTTTTGTTCCAGTGTGCTGAGCCCTGAAGGAAAGGATCAAATCGGCATGAAAAAGAGCAGTCGGCGTATCGCCGAGCAGTTCTGCGAAGCTGTGCTATGTTGCCCATTGATCCAAATGCGATGATGTTGAAGGATAGAGCAAGACGGCGAAGAAACTTACCAAAGGGTGGATTGCCGAGTTGATCGGCGATCTCTAGTAACTTCGCTGAGTAATCCTTTGCAGCACAGATTTTTGAAAACTATAAATACTCGTTGAGTATTATTATTCCAGTATCGAATTATTAGCTTTGAACATTAATTTTTTAGACTTTACTTCTATTTTTGAGTTCTAAGTTTGGAGAGGGTTTTGAAAAACTTGAAGGTTCAAAGGGTTTCAACTCCAAGATTTTGGACTTAGGTCTTGTGGATTCTTCAATATTTACTTGTTTTGAGACTTAAATCTTCATACCCATTTAAATACAAACTCATATTGGTATAAATTTCTATCTCTTATACATGTCTAGCTAAAACCCCAATTCTTGAGGTATGATTTTGTGAATATGGGTTAGATTATCTGTTGGATCTTGGTTGCTGATGATTTATTTGTTGTTTAGATGTGATTTTGTTTAGTAGTTGTGGGGGAACTTAATGAAATTGTAGTTGGAAATGCAATTTCACCTTTGTGTTTTCGGATTGCTCGAGAGAGAGGTCGTAAAATGAAGACTACTAAATTGATGTCCGGTGGGTTAGGTCGACATGAGGTTCAGCTCGAGAGAGTGAACCATAGTCTCATTCCCACACAATCAGCTCGAGAGTGTGAGTGGGCTAAGGTGGAGGCTGCTCTTCATGCGGCAAGTGGGTGTCCGTGAGGGACCCATTTGATTCGGGGTAAGTTGCTCGAGAGAAAGTTTACCCCCACTATAGTCTAGCCTAGTCACAAATACTCAACAGATTTATTGTCAAAAGCATGTACCCAATAGTTTAGTTTTTCCCGTATTCCTATCACATCCCAAGAACCCCATCTCCTTGATTAGTACTCTTTGCATATTTTTGTTGTTTTTACTTACTAGTGACAAACCCCCAATTGTTAATTGACCCTTGCGTCACTCCCTTTTTTGATTTACAATGTTTTTAGTCGATAATATCTTTAGTTATGACTAGTTAGAACTTACTTTTATTTCTCTATTAATTCTCAAAACCAGTCCCTGTGGGAACGATCCCAACCCTTGGTTGGGTTACTTTACTATTGTACGATCGTAAACACTTGCATCGGATATTGTATCTTAATTATGCAAACATCAAAATGGCGCCGCTGCCGGGGAGTGGTGCTATTTGAGAATTCTTAGATTAGTAGAATTTTTGTCCTTCTTAGTTGTAGTTTACTGACTTAATTTGTAGTTTTGTTTTTCTTGTCTGTATTGAAGCAGAGGAAGTGAGTATGGCGGGCAACACTTGGGAGCTAATGGAATTTCCTCCATTAGATGTAATGATATTCCGGGAGCATATCCTCACCTTCAAGCAATTGGAGGGTGAACAGATCCACAAGTCATGGGCAAGATTTAATGAACTAATCGCTCAATGCCCAACTCATGAGATTCCCGACATAATCCTCATTGACTATTTCTATAGAAGTCTTTGTCTCGGAAATAAGAGGTTGGTCGATCAACTCATTCCGGGAGGCATTGCGAAACAACCATATGTGATAGTAGTCCAAGTTCTTAATCAAATGGCTGAAATGAATCAAGATGTAGAAAAAGACTTCATGATGGCCTCCCTAATAATTCAGATGGATTAACTGGCCAAAAAGATGATGAAGATCGAAGTCTAGTGCTAGAGGAACGATAAATATATCCCTCCTCATGAGCGAAGAAGTCCCAAGAACCATGAGGTTAAACGCCTTGAGGGAATACTCTCAATCATTCTTCACAAGGCAACTGAGCAAGATAGAGAGCTAAAAAAATGAAGGAAAACATTGAAGGAATGAAGCGAATGATTTGGTCTCATTCCAGAGCCATCCAGCTGCTCGAGAACTTTGTGGGTCATGCATTGCCCGATCTCCAATCGCAACAAAATAGTGGGTTGCCTAGTGATACTATGGCTAACCCCAAAAATGGAGTTTGAGTGCTGACTTGCGTCGTGCCACGATGTTAACTAAGGCGTTGCTTGGGTGGCAACCCAAGATTTTAATCACTTTCAATTATTATGTTAGAATAATGGTGTGTTAATTCTGCAGGTTAAAATGAGGAAAGTGTTGAAAAGTGCAGGTTTGCAAGTTGAAGATCCAGTTGGCGAATCGCGGAAATGGTTGGCGATCCCGCTATTGTCTTCCATCTTGACCTCTACATAAAATAGAGGCCCTGTAAAACTTGGTGAGGTAAGTGAATAATCAGCGTGTCGCCTAGTGGTTCGGTGATCTAGACTAACGTCGCCGAATGGGCAACAACTAGACAATTTTTAAGGCCAATGGTTTCAAAGTTTAACAAATTGTTATTTTCCACTCAAATTTAACTTTAAAAAATCTGCACCTAGTATGTAATTGTCATTATCTTTGCATTGCTAGTATTTTAGTCGTCGATTGGTGTTCGAACTTGGGATTACATGGCCTCCTAGCATTTCAAAGTAGTTCGATTAGCATAAAATAAATGGCTAGATGTAAAGTTGCAGGAAGAAGCAGGCCACTCCAAGGTAAAACAAAAGGGATTACAATCAACGAGGATGACTCTGCATCCAGAAGCAAGACTGCTAAACTTTCCACAACTGGTGGGAAAGGCAAGGGCAAAGACAAGACCCTTAAATTATCAGATGCAAGCACTGACAGTGATGGATTTTATAGAAATGACCCCAACCAATCTAAAAGCGAAGGTGTGAGTTCTGATGAGGATGATTTGTTAATATCATAAGGGCCTGAGCTGCGAACTAAAATGCTAAATGATCCACCCAGGGTCAGAACTTCCCAGCCTACCACTATTACAACTCCAGTTCCAGAGCAGGCAATGGTATTAGCCTCCCCAGTACAGGGTACTCCTCCTAAGTCAATGAATCGAGTAAAGGCTGAGGGCCTAAGGACAATTCTGGAGGAAAACTATTTGTCCATAGACGGGGTTATAGACAGGCAACCAGAGATAATGGAGTGCCTGAGATACCATAAGTTCCAAATCTTCACCAGGCCTCGTGGCCCGTATATTCCCAACTGGGTAAGAGAAATCTACAGTGCATACAGTGCACTAATACTTTAGAAAAAGTAGCTAGCAGCAGCCTTCAAAGAAGTGGACTATGTGGTTGTTAGAGGCAGAAGTGTGAAGTGTGCTAGTGAGGCGATCAACATAGTCTTGGGCATGTCCACGAATATCGGGGATCACTGCCAGCACTTGATTAGAACAAAAAAGATGGATGAGATGAAAAAATGGTTAGCCCCACTAGATTCAGATGAGACTCCGAAGTGGTTGGCGGAAGGAGTTCCGATTGAAAAGAAAGAACTAAACATAGCAACAAGGTTTTGGTTTGGTTTTCTGAGCAGCACGATCATGCCATCCCAGAATGAGTCAATCATTCGCCTTGCCAAGAAAGCTTGCATGGGTTCCATAATAAGGGAAACTTGGATAAACTTGGGTATAAACATTACTTCAGAGATACTCATGTGTGCAAGTCAGAGCCATACCTCACTTCCATTCCCAGTATTGATCACAGAATTGTGCAAACAAGCACGGGAACCTCGGGATGCCAAGAGGGATGTGGAAGTGATGCCTACAGCCTCTACTGATATCCAGAGGATCATATCTGAGTACCTTAAGGATCAAGAAAAAAGGAAGAAGGCAGCATCAGTGGGTTAGTAAACACAGAATCATCACCTGTAGAGGCACCTCTGCCTACTTCAGCCCTTGGGCCTTTAGGTATATCCATTACCACTGCTACTCCTGCTGATACTCCAGGTTCTTTTTTTACTGCACGGTCTCCCAGACCCACTGCTGTTACTGATGTTTCCCGGCCTCCACTCCCTAGGCTTCCCTACTCAAGATGGGACAACTGGCCCTTTCTGCTAATCATCGGGCTGCCAGTCTAGAGGCCTCTGTTCCAAGCATGATTCAGATTGCCCTAGCCGATGTTGTGACACCTCTGAAAACTATCATTGATTCCCTGGCGGCCAGGATACGGTGTGTGAACACAACCAAGGGGACACAGAGGAGGTGAAGACTTTAAAAACTGCCATTTCTGAGCTGCAAAAAGATGTAAACCACTTAAATTCCACCAATGTATCCATGGTCTTTGGAATAGTGGAAATTCCAGGTGTGCCAGAGACTCCTTAGACCACCACTAGTCATGATAATAGAGTGAGCAGACAGCCGATCTTGATTAAGAAGCAGAGACTGATGAAGAGACGCTTGAGGAGACTTAGGGAGCTATAGATAAAGACCTAATCGAGATGGAAGCAATTATGATAGATGTTGTTGTGCAGGATTCCTTAGCACCTGTTGCTGGATTTGGTGGAGCTGGACCTTATGGAGTCACTCAGGGCACTGAAGACCGGGCAGATGGAGTGACCGATTAGCCATCATAACCTCTTTACCTCCCTCTCTATCTTTCTTTATTTTACATTTCGGATTCTGTGTTATTTGCAGTTGAGGACAAATGTTTTTATATGTGGTGGGGTGAGGCCCACCTTTGTGTGCTATTGATGTTCGTGTTTTGTTTGTATTTGGCCTTTTCTGTTTAAAAATTGTGTTTGATATACTGTTTCTGTGGATGTTTGAGCTTATGGCTACTTTTATTTTGAAATTGCAAAATGATTTTGACCCGTCCGAAACAAAAACTTTTGCCACCTCTCGTGTGTTGAATGTGGTTGTTCTTTTGCAAAATTTAAGTCTCAGTTCCAATCAATATTTATGACTTGAATAGTGCTCTCAATCGAACAAACATGAATGCGCGGCTACGATGAGGACAAATGAAGTTGCATAGACAATATGTGAACTCTTTGCATCTCGTTATGACTAGCCTAGTATCAAATTGAATCTTTTGTGATGATCATTGCACACTAGCAAAAGTGTGGAGTCTTGTTTAACTGTAGTGTCAATTCATGTGTGATGAGCTTACTTTGAACCATGCATGATAGATTCTAGAATTTGCCCCGTTGGTACGGTAAACTAAGTGATGTTGTCTCTTGATATGATGTGAGGCAACTTCTAAGAGTGTGAGCCAATTTGACATATACCTCTTTTATGATCTACCTTGTGAGTGTGTGAACCTCTTCTGAACACCCCTTGAACCTTACCTTTCTTTGGAAGAAGCTTGATGAAATCATAACCTTTCTTTATCCACTACCCATAATCCTCATGAAGTTGTGGTTAGTTGAATAGCCAACTTAGGCCAAAGCCTAAGTTAGGGGTGTGTTGAAAAGAAAAGGCAAATCAAGAAGTGCTAGAAGGTCCCTCTTACCTATGGTTTTGAGAAAAATGGAACCCCTCCATATACATAAAAAAAGAGAAAGAAAAAGAAAAAGAGTGAAAAAGAAAGTTGTGGAATAAAGTACAAAAGAAATGGGGTTCCCAAACAATCCATGGAAAGGGAATAATAGGATGACTTATGAGCACTAAATAGAATGATGAAGGAAAAGGAAAGGAAGTGTTGTGAGCACCACATTTCATGAGGATGAAAGTCACTGAGACTAAATGACCATACCTTTGCACTCAGCCCCATTACAAGCCTTGAAAAGACTCTTTTTGATCTTGAGAGAGTTGAAACAAATGTTGATTGGAAAATACGGGCAAACCTATGGGTGAAATTATGCATTGTGTTCTTCTTTGTAAGTGAGAGCGTTGCATCTGATCCCGAAACTTTAAATTGTGAACCATTGTGTGAATATGGAATCTGATGAGTCCACAAATTGAACTCATTTAGGGCATTATTTTAATAGAAATAGTGTCCTCAAATGCTTATTTAGTCTAAATATCTTATGAAAACACTTAAGTTTCAGGTATTTGAAGTTTGAAGGAAAGTATGGACACTACTTCATAAAAAAGAATGAAAAAGGCTGAAAAGAATGAGAAAATGAAGGCCTAAGGATCGCCGAGACCACTTGGCGAATTGCCGAAGGGTCTTACTTCGCCTTTTGTTCTAGTGTGCTGAGCCCTGAAGGAAATGATCAAGTCAGCAAAAAAAGGGAGCAGTCGGTGCATCGCCGAGAAATTCCGTGAAGAGGTACTATATCACCCAATGACCCAGAGCACGATGATGCCGAAGGATGGTGCAAGACGGCGATTAACTACACCAAAGGACGAATCGCTGAGTTGATCGACGATTCCGACTATTGTCGTCGAATGATCTGCTGCAACACATATTTTTGAAAACTATAAATACTCGTTGAGAGTTATAGCTTAGTATTAGATTTTGATATCATAAGATTTTAGTACTTTTCTCTGAGTTTGAGAAGGTTTTGAACTTTGAAGAAAAAGAGGGTTTCATCTCTAAGGATTTGGACTTGGGTCTCTTGGATTCTTCATTCTTGGCATGTAACAAAACTTAAATCTTCATACCCATTTGAATGCAAGCTCATTTAGGTATAAATTTCTATTTCTTGATGTGGGCCTAAAAAAATCCCATTCTTGGGGTGTGATTTAGCGAATTTGTGTTGAGATTATTGTTGGGTTTTGCTTGCTGATAGGTTAGAAGTATTTTAATAGTGATTTCACCTAGCGATTTTGGATTAATTTAATGGGCTTGTAGTTGCAAAAACAAAACCACCCATGTGTTTTCAGCTTGCTCGAGAGAGTGGTCGTGAAACCAAGATCGCTAGACTGATGGCCTAAGGAGTGGGTCGACATGAGGTTCAGCTCGAGAGGATGAGCCCTAGTCCCATATCCTAATACTCATATCGAGAGAGTAAGTGGGGTAAGGCGTAGGCTGGCCTTCATGCAGAAAATGGGTGTCCGAAAGGAACCCATTTGAAATGGGGTAAGTTGCCCGAGAGGGAACTTATTTCCTTCTAAAGCTTAGCCTAGTCACTATTATCTTGCAAATTTCCTATCGAAAGCATGTACCAAAGGATTTATACCAACATATATTGCGGTCACATCCTAAGAATTTCCTCTCATTTATAGATTTCTTTGTTATTTTTACTCTTTTTTGCTATAATTGTGACAAAACCCCCAAATTGATATTTGACACTTTTGTGTCCCCGTTTAATTTACAATGTTTTTAATCGTTAATGTCTTTAGCTACGACTAGTTAGCATTTTGAATCAAATGGTTGGCTCTCATTCTAGATTGATCCAGCTGATCAGGACACTCCTGAATTATGTGGTGCCTCCTCTTCACTCAAATGAACTATTGGAGTTACCTAGTAACACTAGGGCCAACCCAACCAATGGGGAGGGAGTAAGGACTCGCGTCAAGCCACGACGTTAAATAAGGCGCTTCTTAGGAGGCAACCCAAGGTTTTAATTGCATAAATTTGATTTTATAAATAATAGTTTGTTAGTGGTGCAGGTTTGAATGAGGAAAGTGGTGAAAAATACAGATTGGCGAGAAAAAGGTCAGTCGGCGTGCCCGACCTGACCCGCCGTCTGTCTCAACTCAAGTTTAAATTAGAGCCTGTAAAACTCGGCGACCTTGAGAAGCAATTCAGCGCATCATCGACCTTGTCGGTGATCTTTGTCACGCCCCGAGACTACCCCCAAGACGCGGACACGGGACCTAGGACCACAAGTGATCCCAAGCTAACCCTGCTGGCATGATCATGAGCATACTAAAGATAATAAACTGATGCGGAAGCTAAATCATAATTAAACTGAA
>JAJOOO010014541.1:0-22017 GCA_029582685.1 Solanum piurae | reverse complement strand
CCCCAATTAACTCCTAAAAACGAATTAGAATATTTAGATAAGGAAAATACTGAATTACCCTTCCAAAAATCCGGATTTGACTTTCCTTATTCCAACAGACCAACTTCCAAAGGGCTTAACTCACTCATACGAACTCAGAATCACACAAACTCAGTTGCGTTGGAAAGATTATTCCAAGAGATTTCCTACCATATCTTGAAGTACACCTAACTCATCCTGATATAAGAGTTATGGACGTTTGAAGTTGATCAAATCTCAACTTATTCTTACTTAACAAAATTTCCAGATTTTAATTATTTCCAAAAATGACTATTTCCAACTATTAACTCCTTCCTAGTTATTTCATTTTGCGAGATGTTACAATATCTCCCCCTTGGGAACATTTATCCTCGAATGAGATTACTCTTACTAGGATAAAGGTGTAACATCTAACATTCAGCTCAAACACCCAACAAGCAATGCAAACACAACATGCAATCTCATAAGTTAAAGAGTATTAAGAAGAGAATTAGTACATTGATCTGGAATTTCTCCGGATTCGAAGAGATATGGATATCTCTTCTTCATAATCTCCTCAGCTTCTCAAATAGCTTCCTCAACAAATTGGTTCCTCCAAAGAACTTTGACTGATACTACTTCCTTGGTCCTCAATTTGCGAACTTGGCGATCTAGAATCTGAATCGGATCTCCTCATAAGATAAGTTATCTTTGATACCAATATCTTCAGTTGGTATGATAAGTAAAGGATCGCCCATGCACTTCTTCAACATGGAAATGTGAAATACCGGATGAATTGCTGCTAACTCTTGTGGTAGCTCCAACTTGTGAGCTACATTACGAACCCTTTTCAGTAATCTACAAGGGCCAATATACCAGGGACTAAATCACATAACACCCTTCATGGGTGAAACTTTAAGATATACCCAATCATCTACCTCAAACTCTAACTCCCTTCTCCTAACATCAGTGTAGGATTTCTGACGACTCTGGGCTGTTTTCAATATCTATTGAATAACTTTCACTTTCTCCATAGCTTGACGAACTAAGTCTAGTCCTATTAACCCAGCTTCACCAACTTCAAACCATACAATAAGAAATTTGCATCTTCTCCCGTAAAGGGCTTCGTAAGGAGCCACCTGGGTACTAGAATGATAACTATTATTGTAAGCAAATCAATCAGAGGTAGGTGATCATCCCAATTACCCTTGAAATCAATCAAACAATCCACCTTGATACCCAAAACACTATCTCCCCCTTTTTCAAAAGCCATCACTTTTTGCTTATGAACACTTGCCTTTAATTCAAGCAATAACGGATCTTGGTCTTGCTTAACTTTTACTTCTGACACTAATGATGATTCATCCCCATTCATTAACACTACTCCTCCTTCTGTGGAATCCATTAGTCGAACTCCTAGTCGTGCAAGTCTATTCACCTCTTTTACTAACTCATTCTTATATTCCTCAAAATGGGCGGTACTACCCATAGATAATCTACTCAAGGTATCAACAACAACATTAGCCTTACTTGGGTGATAAAGAATACTCATGTCATAATTCTTGAGTAATTTTAACCACCTTCTCTGTTTGAGATTATGCTCTTTCTGACTAAACATATATCGAAGACTCTTGTAATCAGTGAATACATCAACACGAACACCATACAAATAATAACGCCATATCTTCAAAGGAAAAACTACAGCAGCCAACTCTAAGTCATGGGTTGGGTAATTCTTCTCATGAACTTTCAACTGTCTGGAGACATAAGTTATGACTTTGTCATTCTTCATTAACACGCAACCCAAACCAACTCTAGATGCATCACAATAGACAACAAATCCTTGCATACTTTCTGGTAAGGTCAAAATTGGGAGAGTAGTCAACCTCTTTTTCAATTCCTGAAAACTTTTCTCACAAGCTTCAGACCATTGAAACTTCACTATTTTCTAAGTTAACTTGGTTAAAAGAGATGAAATAGATGAGAACCCCTCTACAAACCTTCAATAATAGCCAGCCAAACCTAAGAAACTCCTAATATCATTAGGAGATATGGGTCTAGGCCAATTCTGCATTGCCTCAATCTTTTGGGTATCAACTCTAATTCCATCATCGAAAACTATGTGGCCCAAGAACGCCACAGACGCAAGCCAAAACTCACATTTAGATAACTTAGCATATAACTTCTTATCTTTCAAAGTTTGAAGAACTATTCTGAGATGGCTAGCATGATCTTCTTCATTCCTTGAATAAATTAGTATGTCATGAATTAAGATGATAACAAATATATCAAAATAAGATTTGAAAACTCTATTCATAAGGTCCATGAATGTTGCAGGCGCATTGGTCAAACCAAAGAACATGACCAAAAACTCATAATGACCATAACGGGTTCTGAAAGCTATCTTAGGAATATCACATTCCCTTACTTTCAACTGATGATAACCAGATCTAAGGTCTATTTTTGACAATCAAGAAGCACCCTGAACCTGATCGAAAAGATCATCAATTCTTGGAAGAGGATACTTATTCTTGATGGTAACCTTGTTCAACTAGCGATAATCTATACACATAATAAGGGAAACATCCTTCTTCCTCACAAATAAGACCGGAGCACCCCAAAGAGAGACACTTGGTCGAATAAACCCTTTCTCTAAAAGATCTTTTAACTCTTTCAACTCTACTGGTGCCATCCTATATGGCGGAATAGAGATAGGATGGGTATCTGGAAGAACATATATACTAAAGTCTATCTCTCTCTCAGGAGGGACTCTGGGTAGATCATCTGAAAAGACTTCTGGAAACTCTTTAACTATAGGAACTGACTGAATATGAGGTATCTCAACACTAGAGTCGTTAACTAGGAGTAAGTGATAGACACACCTCTTGGAAACTAAACTTTCTCGCCATAAGGTACGAAATAAAATAACCCTTAGGCACTGTTGAACTGCTCTTCAACTCTATAATTGGTTCACTGGAAACTAGAACTTGACTACTCGAGTTCTACAATCTATTGATGCATAACAGGCATGAAGGCAGTCCATACCTAGATTGACATCAAAATCTACCATGTCTAACTCAACTAAATCAACCATGGTACTCTTGTGATTGACAGAAATAGAACAATCACGATAGACTCTTTCTGCTCGAATAGACTCACCATTATGTGTAGAAACACTGAAGGCTCAAGAAGTTGCTTAGGAACAACATCAAAATTAAAGTCTTGGATCATACGAGTGACAACATCTAGCGAATCCTCTTGCTCTCGGCGACTAGCGATAGCATAGAGACGGTTTCCTTCTGTCTGTCCTTGAAGTAGCTCATCTAGATGCAGCTCTATCTTCAAGAGCAATAAAAGAATACTGGGCTCTATTGCCCCCATTACCATTACTCTGTCTCCTCTTAGGACACTCTCTCATAAAATGACCATTCTGGTCACTCTTAAAGCAACCAGTGGAGCCATCACGACACACCCCTGAGTTGCTCATACCACACTCAGTACATGCACGAATCTTAGTACCCCCTTGTACCTTACTACCTTGTGAATGCGCAGGTCTAGCTTTGAAGTTCTAAGAATTATGAATATTGTACTCTCATTTGTTCCTTGGTGCAGGTGCACTAGCAGATGATGAAGCAGGTCCTTTCTGCTTATGTTGGAAAGAAGACCGGTTCGCATTACTCTTTTGCTGCCTAGATTCATTCCCTGATATCTTAGACCTCTTATTCTAAAACTCTTCTCTATCCTTCAATTGGTTCTTCTCAACTTGTTGCACATGGATCATCAGCCTTGTTATGCCCATGTAACCTATTAGCATGGCTGCCTAACTTTCCTTACTTGACAGACGAGTCAACCCGACTACGAATAAACTCATCCTGCTCCTCATGTCAGCAACCATCTCTTTGCTTCTCTTAGCTCATGAGGAAAGAAATGCCTCCTGAAGGCACTCTCGTCCATAGTCCAGCTCAAAATCAGTTACGCGCAAGCATGAGTTAGAAAGAAACTGTATAGAGATGAACTCTATCACACGAAATGAATATGAAAGAAGTGAGATATTTCCTAAAGTTGCAGCCTCCTAATTATAGATGTGCTGCGCTTCACACCGATAACTAAGACTCTACAGACACGGCTTCATAGACTCCCTAGGACTCTTAAACTCTGTGCTCTGATATCAAGTTTGTCACACCCCGAGCCTACACCCTGGGAGGGACTGTCACTCGAGAACCATTGTTGGTCCCAAGCGAACCGTTGGCCTGGCATACTTACTTAGTGGAAGACTTAATTCAACAAAGACAAGTCTACGTAATAAACTGAAATGTTATAATGGAACATTCAACTTGACCATTAAGGCAAACTCAAGTCTTAACATAAGATAATGACAATGAAAAGATTAAACAACTAACATCTGACTATCTATGAAGCCTCTAAAAAAAACTGAGATGGTTGTCAGGATAAGACCCTCGATTATCCTAACAAATGAAATACTAAAAAGAACTGAAAGCAATATAAAAGAGTATTCTGAAATGCAATAAAGCTCACTAACTGACTCTGGAGTGCTTATTGGATCAACGATGCGCTGGATGTCGATCATAGTTACCTGTGTCTACATCATAATAAGATGCAGACCAACTCGCATGAGTTCATTAAATGTACGAGTATGCGATTTGGAATTCTAAACACAACATAGGCTAGAAAAGAATGTGAAGAACTTACCTGGTTCATCTCAACTCAACATAACTGAACTCATTACAATATAAAACAGTTTAAAATAAGTGCAGTATAAAGAAAAGATGCTTAAAACATGATGTCAACTCTGTGTATGCAAAGATATATATAACTCAGAGATGTTTGTAAAAATACAAATAAACTGTGTATTTAAAAATACAATTATTTCTGTGGGAGTTTCTCTAACCGACAATCATCACATAAGAGCTATTGTGATGATACAACATTTTGCCTCACGCTGCCAGGGCCGTCCTATACCTTTCCGAGGGTATAGAACCTGAACTACTAAGTGTATCTACTAGTCTATGCTAAAAAGTACTAAAGGAATCATCTAAAAAGTATGACCCTTTTTTACCCATGATGGCTACATGGTTTATGGGGGATGTGAGTTGTCTGAACTCTCCTCCATATCGGTGCTCAATACTACTCCCAAAAATATTATATTAGCTCTTATGTTTAAAAACATACTTCTTTATGTGATTTGAGATTAGTTTTCAAAAACTTAGCTCAAAGGCTATCTTGGAAATCAAAGTTTCCACTTTTGCTTCATTTAGAAAGCGATTACTCTTCTCTGAAAACTAGACCGAAGGTTCTTTGGAAATCGAGGTTTCTTTTCTTGTTTAAATGTGAAAACATTTTAAACCCTTTGGGAATACATAGTCCCCATATAATTTTGAAGAAATGAACTTCAAACTTTACTCTTTACTCAACTCAAAACTCAAGTCTTAAAACAAAGTTAAAACATTTATGAAAGACTTTTGTAAAACTTTATGAACTTCTCTTAACTTGACTCTTGACTTCTCTTGACTTGCTTCTTAACTTCTTGACTTGATTTTTAACTTGTCTTGACTTTGATCATAACTTTCCTTGATTTGGATTATGGATTCAAGGTTCATGATCTTATGTTTATGGATGATTTCACAATGTTTAAATGTACCTTAGAGTGTTGGAATCAACTAGAAAACATAGGTACATATTGCTAAGGAACACGTACGAACAGATGAGGAACGAATAGGGAGAACTGGCGTCCCTGGCGCTCTGAGAGGAGTGGGGTGCAAACCTCAAACTTTCAGAGACTGACTTGGGGAGCTCTGGCTGGCGCAGTGCCCCAGCGTTCATTATTCTGCGACTATTTTGGGGGGCGCTGAGAGGCGCGGCGCCCCAACCCCTTTACCAAGATTTTTACGAATTTCCTCCTTCGTTTTTCAACTCTAAACCCTCCAAACTGAATTGGTTCTTTCCCCAAACACTTAGAATCATTTATACCCTCAATATACATCAGATTCTATTCAAAAAACACAACTAACAATATGAATCAATCTCAAAAAACTCCAACAACACAACTCACAAGAATTCAAACGAATTTCATCAAGAACTCAAGGATTTACTTCCAAATCTAATAACTTCGCTGAAATTGAATCATGATTGGAGCGTGGGTGAACTAACCCAATGCTATGTGATCTCACATACCTCGTAGGGATCACCCCTTGACGCAATCCACAAGCTAAACTCAATGGTCTTGACGAATCTTGATTTCTCTTCTCCCTTCTCCTCTTTTCTCTTTTCTCCAAGCCCTAGCATGAAAATTCAACTTTTCTAAATCGACAAAAATTTGATTTTACCCCAATTAACTCCTAAAAACGAATTAGAATATTTAGATAAGGAAAATACTGAATTACCCTTCCAAAAATCCGGATTTGACTTTCCTTATTCCAACAGCCCAACTTCCAAAGGGCTTAACTCACTCATACGAACTCAGAATCACACAAACTCAGTTGCATTGGAAAGATTATTCCAAGAGATTTCCTACCATATCTTGAAGTACACCTAAATCATCCTGATATAGGAGTTATGGACGTTTGAAGTTGATCAAATCTCAACTTATTCTTACTTAACAAAATTTCCAGATTTTCATTCTTTCCAAAAATGACTATTTCCAACTATTAACTCCTTCCTAGTTATTTCATTTTGCGAGATGTTACAATATCTCCCCCTTGGGAACATTTATCCTCGAATGAGATTACTCTTACTAGGATAAAGGTGTAACATCTAACATTCAGCTCAAACACCCAACAAGCAATGCAAACACAACATGCAATCTCATAAGTTAAAGAGTATTAAGAAGAGAATTAGTACATTGATCTGGAATTTCTCCGGATTCGAAGAGATATGGATATCTCTTCTTCATAATCTCCTCAGCTTCTCAAATAGCTTCCTCAACAAATTGGTTCCTTCAAAGAACTTTGACTGATACTACTTCCTTGGTCCTCAATTTGCGAACTTGGCGATCTAGAATCTGGACCGGATTTCCTCATAAGATAAGTTATCTTTGATACCAATATCTTTAGTTGGTATGATAAGTAAAGGATCGCCCATGCACTTCTTCAACATGGAAATGTGAAATTCCGGATGAATTGCTGCTAACTTTTGTGGTAGCTCCAAATCGTGAGCTACATTACCAACCCTTTTCGATATTCTATGAGGGCCAATATACCGGGGACTAAATCTCATAACACCCTTCATGGGTGAAACTTTAAGATATACCCAATCATCTACCTCAAACTCTAACTCCCTTCTCCTAACATCAGTGTAGGATTTCTGACGACTCTGGGCTGTTTTCAATATCTATTGAATAACTTTCACTTTCTCCATAGCTTGACGGACTAAGTCTAGTCCTATTAACCCAGCTTCACCAACTTCAAACCATACAATAAGAGATTTGCACCTTCTCCCGTTAAGAGCTTCGTAAGGAGCCACCTGGGTACTAGAATGGTAACTATTATTGTAAGCAACTCAATCAGTGGTAGGCAATCATCCTAATTACCCTTGAAATCAATCACACAATCCACCTTGATACCCCAAAACACTATCTCCCCCTTGTTCAGAAGCCATTACTTTTTTCTTATGAACACTTGCCTTTAATTCAAGCAATAACGGACCTTGGTCTTGCTTAAATTTTACTTCTCACACTAATGATGATTCATCCCCATTCATTAACACTACTCCTCCTTCTGTGGAATCCATTAGTCGAACTCCTAGTCGTGCAAATCTATTCACCTCTTTTACTAACTCATTCTTATATTCCTCAAAATGGGCGGTACTACCCATAGATAATCTACTCAAGGTATCAACAACAACATTAGCCTTACCTGGGTATAAAGAATACTCATGTCATAATTCTTGAGTAATTTTAACCACCTTCTCTGTTTGAGATTATGCTCTTTCTGACTAAACATATATCGAAGACTCTTGTAATCAGTGAATACATCAACACGAACACCATACAAATAATAACGCCATATCTTCAAAGGAAAAACTACAGCAGCCAACTCTAAGTCATGGGTTGGGTAATTCTTCTCATGAACTTTCAACTGTCTGGAGACATAAGTTATGACTTTGTCATTCTGCATTAACACGCAACCCAAACCAACTCTAGATGCATCACAATAGACAAAAAATCCTTTCATACCGTCTAGTAAAGTCAAAATTGGGGGAGTAGTCAACCTCTTTTTCAATTCCGTAAAGGCTTTTCTCACAAGCTTCAGACCATTGAAACTTCACTATTTCCTAAGTCAACATGGTTAAAGGAGACGAAATAGATGAGAACCCCTCTACAAACCTTCTATAATAGCCAGCCAAACCCAAGAAACTGCTAATATCATTAGGAGATATGGGTCTAGGCCAATTCTGCACTGCCTCAATCTTTTGGGTATCAACTCTAATTCCATCACCGAAAACTATGTGGCCCAAGAACGCCACAGACGCAAGCCAAAACTCACATTTAGAGAACTTAGGATATAACTTCTTATCTTTCAAAGTTTGAAGAACTATTCTGAGATGGCTAGCATGATCTTCTTCATTCCTTGAATAGATTAGTATGTCATCAATTAAGATGATAACAAATATATCAAAATAAGGTTTGAGAACTCTATTCATAAGGTCCATGAATGTTGTAGGCGCATTGGTCAAACCAAAGGACATGACCAAAAACTCATAATGACCATAACGGGTTCTGAAAGCTATCTTTGGAATATCACTTTCCCTTACTTTCAACTGATGATAGCCAGATATAAGGTATATTTTCGAAAAACAAGAAGCTCCCTGAACCTGATAAAAAAGATCATCAATTCTCGGAAGAGGATACTTATTCCTTATGGTAACCTTGTTCAACTAGCGATAATCTATACACATTTTAAGGGAACCATCTTTCTTCCTCACAAATAAGACCGGAGCACCCCAAAGAGAGACACTTGGTCGAATAAACCCTTTTTCTAAAAGATCTTTTAACTGCTCTTTTAACTCTTTCAACTCTACTGGTGACATCCTATATGGCGGAATAGAGATAGGAAGGGTATCTGGAAGAACATCTATACTAAAGTCTATCTCTCTCTCAGGAGGGACTCCGGGTAGATCATCTGAAAAGACTTTTGGAAATTCTTTAACTATAGGAACTGACTGAATATGAGGTATCTCAACTAGAGTCATTAACTCGGAGTAAGTGATCAACACACCTCTTGGAAACTAAACTTTCTCTCCATAAGGTACGAAATAAAATGACCCTTAGGCACTGTTGAACTGCTCTTCAACTCTATAATTGGTTCACTGGAAACTGGAACTTGACTACTCGAGTTCTACAATCTATTGATGCATAACAGGCATGAAGCCAGTCTATACCTAGATTGATAACAAAATCTACCATGTCTAACTCAACTAAATCAACCATGGTACTCTTGTGATTAACGGAAATAGAACAATCACGACAGACTCTTTCTGCTCGAATAGACTCACCATTATGTGTAGAAACACTGAAGGCTTAAGAAGTTTCTTAGGAACAACATCAAAATTAAAGTCTTGGATCATACGAGTGACAACATCTAGCGAATCCTCTTGCTCTCGGCGACTAGCGATAGCATAAAGATGGTTTCCTTCTCTGTCTGTCCTTGAAGTAGCTCATCTAGATGCAGCTCTATCTACTGGAGCAATTGAAGAAGACTGGGCTCTATTTCCCCCCATTACCATTACTATGTCTGCTCTTAAGACACTTTCTCATAAAATGACCATTCTGGCCAGTCTTAAAGCAACCAGTGGAGCCATCACGACACACCCTTGAGTGGCTCATACCACACTCAGCACATGCAGGAATCTTAGTACCCCATTGTACCTTACTACCTTGTGAATGCGCAGGTCTAGCTCTGAAGTTCTATGAATTATGAATATTGTACTCTCATTTGTTCCTTGGTGCAGGTGCACTAGCAGATGATGAAACAGGTCCTTTCTGCTTATGTTGGAAAGAAGACCGGTTCGCATTACTCTTTTGCTGCCTGGATTCATTCCCTGATATCTTAGACCTCTTATTCTAAAACTCTTCTCTATCCTTCAGTTGGTTCTTCTCAACTTGTTGCACATGGATCATCTGCCTTTTTATGCCCATGTAACCTATTAGCATGGCTGCCTAACTTTCCTTACTTGACAGACGAGTCAACCCGACTACGAATAAACTCATCCTGCTCCTCATGTCAGCAACCATCTCTTTGCTTCTCTTAGCTCATGAGGAAAGAAACGCCTCCTGAAGGCACTCTCATCCATAGTCCAGCTCAAAATCAGTTACGCGCAATCATGAGTTAGAAAGAAACTGTATAGAGATGAACTCTATCACACGAAATGAATATGAAAGAAGTGAGACATTTCCTAAAGTTGCAGCCTCCTAATTATAGATGTAGTGCGATTCACACCGATAACTAGGAGTTTACAGACACGATTTCATAAACTCCCTAGGACTCTTAAACTCTGTGCTCTGATACCGAGTTTGTTACTCCCCGAGCCTACACCCTGGGAGGGACTGTCACTCGAGAACCATTGCTGGTCCAAACAGAACCCTTGGCCTGACTTACTTACTTAGTGGAAGACTTAATTCAACAAACACAAGTCTATGTAATAAACTGAAATGTTATAATGGAACATTCAACTTGACCATTAAAACAAACTCAAGTCTTAACATAAGATAATGACAATGAAAAGATTAAAAAGCTAACATTTGACTATCTATGAAGCCTCTAAAACAACTGAGATGGATGTCGGGTCATGACCCTCGATTATCCTAACAAATGAAATACTAAAAAGAACTGAAAGCAATATAAAAAAGTACTCCAAAATGCAATGAGGCTCACTAACTTACTCTGGAGTGCTCACTGGATCAACGATGCGCTGGATGTCGATCCTAGTTACCTGTGTCTACATCATAATAAGATGCAGGCCAACTCGCATGAGTTCATTGAATGTACGAGTATGCGAGTTGGAATTCTAAACACAACATAGGCTAGAAAAGAATTTGAAGAACTTACCTGGTTCAACTAAACTCAACATAACTGAAATCATTACAATATAAAGCGGTTTAAAATAAGTGCAGTATAAAGAAAAGATGCTTAAAACATGATGTCAACTCTGTGTATGCAAAGATACATATAACTCAGAGATGTTTGTAAAAATACAAATAAACTGTGTATTTAAAAATACAATTATTTCTGTGGGAGTTTCTTTAATCGACAATCATCACATAAGAGCTATTGTGATGTTACAACATTTTGCCTCACGCTGCCAGGGCCGTCCTATACCTTTCCGAGGGTATAGAACCTGAACTACTAAGTGGATCTACTAGTCTATGCTAAAAAGCCCTAAAGGAATCATCTAAAAAGTATGACCCTTTTCTACCCATGATGGCTACATGGTTTATGGGGGATGTGAGTTGTCTGAACTCTCCCCCATATCGGTGCTCAATACTACTCCCAAAAATATTATATTAGCTCTTATGTTTAAAAACATACTTCTTTTTGTGATTTGATATTAATGATAAAAAACTTAGCTCAAAGGCTATCGTGGAAATCAAAGTTTCCCCTCTAACTTCATTTAGAAAGCGATTACTCTTCTCTGAAAACTAGCCCGAAGGCTCTTTGGAAATTGAGGTTTCCTTTCTTGTTTAAATGTGAAAACATTTTAAACCCTTTGGGAATACATAGTCCCCATATACTTTTAAAGAAATGAACTTCAAACTTTACTCTTTTACTCAAATCAAAACTCAAGTCTTAAAACAAAGTTAAAACATTTGTAAAAGACTTTTGTAAAACTTTATGAACTTTTCTCAACTTGACTCTTGACTTCTCTTGACTTTAATCCTAACTTTCCTTGATTTGGATTATGGATTCAAGGTTCATGATCCCATGTTTATGGATGATTTCATGATGTTTAAATGTACCTTAGAGTATTGGAATCAACTAAAAAACATAGGTACATTTCTAAGGAACACGTACGAAAAGGTGGGGAACGAATGGGGAGAACTGGCCTCCCTGACGCTCTGTGATGCCCGGGGAGCCAGCCTCAAACTTTCAGAGACTGGCTTGGGGCGCTCTGGCTGGTGCGGTGCCCCAAAGGTCATTATTCTGCGACTATTTTGGGGCGCACTGAGAGGCACGGTGTCCCAACCCCCTTACCCAAATTTTTACGAATTTCCTCCTTCATTTTTCAACTCTAAACCCTCCAAACTCAATTGGTTCTTTCCCCAAACACTTAGAATCATTTATACCCTCAATATACATTAGATTCTACTTGAAGAACATAACTAAAAACATGAATCAATCTCAATAAAACTCCAACAACACAACCCACAAGAATTCAAACGAATTTCATCTAGAACTCAAGGATTTACTTTCAAATCTAATAACTTCGATGAAATTGAATCATGATTGGCGCATGGGTGAACTAACCAAACTCTATGTGATCTCACATACCTTGTAGGGATCACCCCTTGACGAAATCCACAAGCTAAACTGGACGATTTTGACAAATCTTGTTTTCTCTTCTCTGTTCTCCTCTTTTCTCTTTTCTCTTTTCTCCAAGCCCTAGCAAGAAACTTCAACTTTTCTAAACTGACAAAACTCTGATTTTACCCCAATTAACTCATAAAAATGAATTAGAATATTTAGGTAAGGAAAATACTAAATTACTCTTCCAAAAATACGGATTAGACTTTTCTTATTCCAACAGGCCAACTTCCAAAGGGCATAACTCACTCATACGAACTTAGAATCGCACAAACTCAGCGGCATAGGAAATATTATTCCAATAGATTTCCTACCATATCTGCAAATATACCTAAATCATCCTGAGCTACTAGTTATGGCTGTTTGAATTTGACCAAAACTCAACTTATTCTAACTGAACAAAATTTCCAGATTTTTATTCTTTCCAAAAATGACTATTTCCAATTATTAACTCCTTCGTAGTTATTTCAATTTGCGAGATGTTACAATTGTACTCACATCTGTTCCTTCGGGGCAGGTGCACTAGTAGATGATGGAGCAGGTCCCTTTTGTTTCTGTTGGAAAGATGACTGGTTGGCATTGCTCTTCTGTTGTACGGACTCATTCCCTGTCTTAGCTCTTTTGTTTCAAAATTCCTCTCTATCTTACAGCTTCTCTTCCTCAACCCATTACACATGGATCATCAGCCTTGATATGTCCATATCTCCTATCAGCATAACTGCTTTTCCTTCCTTACTTAACAGACGAGACAACCCAACAACAAAAAAACACATCCTGCCTCTCATGTCAACAACCATCTCCGAAGCATAGCAGAAAAGTTGGGTGAACTTCAAATTGTACTCATGAAAACTCATAGATTCATAATTAAGAGTAAGGAATTCTCGTACCTTGGCTTTTCTCACTTCACGGGGAAAGAAACTCCCCAAGAAGGCCTCCTCAAACAAAGCCCAACTCACAAATGGTGCACCTTCAACTCTATTATTTTTCCACTGATCAAACCAAATTCTAACGATACCCTTCATTTGGTATGCAACTAGTTCCACCCTCTCAGCATCAGGAGCATGCATAATCTCAAAAACCTTTTGAAGCTCTTCAACAAAGTTTTCTAGATCCTTAGTGACACTTGAACTAGTGAAACTTGGAGGATTCATCCTTAAGAACTCATGGACCCTAGAAGTATCAGCCACGTCCTGCCGATTTTCTCTTTGGTGCCCGCTTGGTTGGTCACAACTTGGCTTAAAATCCGGATGGCCTCACAGAACTCAACATTGGTGACCTCTCCCTGGGGTTGCACTTCAGGTGCATTAGGTACCCCTTGTTCCTGTGGTTCAACGTTTCTCCTAGCGGGATGACCTCTGATAGCTCTTCGTGGAGGCATGATCTGAAAGACACGCGCAAACACGAATAAGAAGAAACTTTTTAGCAATAAACTCTATCACATGAAATGAGTATGAAAGAAGTGAGATAATTCATAAATATTGCAGCCTCCTAATTATAGATTTGGCGCGCTTTACACCGATAACTAGGACTCTACTGACGCGACTTTATAGACTCCCTAGAACTCTTGAACTATGTGCTCTGATATCAAGTTTGTTAGACCCCGAGCCTACACCCTGGGTGGGACTAGCACTCGAGAACCATTGTTGGCCCCAAGCGAACCCTTGGCCTGGATTAACTCTTAGCGGAAGACTTACTCATTATAAAAGAAAGTATTGAAATACAATCAAACTAAACTATCTCAACAAATAACTTACAATGTTTTAAAGATCGACATTCAACTGAACAAAATGGCAACATCGAGTCTCAACATAACTGAAAATGGAAAAGACTCAAGAGCTAACATCAACTAACTGTCTATGAAGCCTCTAACAACTGAGATGGACGTCGGGACAATACCCATGACATCCTAATGAACTAAACCGATAAAGGAGTAAAAAGGGGTCCCACGAAATCAATGAGGCTAACCAACAACTCGGAAGCTCAACTGGATCAATGATGCACTGGATGCTAATCCTGGTTACCTGAATCTGCATCATAAAAAAATGCATACCAACTAGCATCAGTACATTGAATGTACGACCATGCGATGGGAATACTAAAATAAGATATAAGCTTGAAAGGAACTGAAGGAACATACCTGGTCTCAACTTAAGTCAACTTAACTCATTTCAATATAAAGCAATAATATAAATGCAATATAAAGAAAAGCTTTTACAATATGGATAACAACTCTGTGTATTTAGAAATACAATGGTAAATCAGTTTGTATGCAAGGATACAATTTAAACTCTCTTTGTATGTAAAAATACAAGTAATCTATGTGTATATAAGAATACAAAATATAATTGTGGGAGTTTCTCTAACCGACAACCATCACTTAAGAGCTATGTGATGTAACAACATTTTGCCTCACGCTGTCAGGGCCGTCCTACACCTTACCGAGAGTATAAAACCTAACTACTAAGTGGATCCACTAGTCTATGCTAAAAACCACTAAGGAATCATCTAAAAAGTATGACCCTTTTCTACCCACGTTGGCTACATGGTTTATGGGAGATGTAAGTTGTCTGAACTCTCCCCTATATCGGGGCTCAATACTACTCCCAAAACATAACTAGCTCATATGCTTAAAAACATAAATCTTGCTATGATTTGAGATAGTTGCTCAAAACCTAGCCCAAAGGCTCTCTTGGAAATCCATGTTTTCTCTCTTGATTAAATGTGAAAACATTTACTCTTTACTGAAAGCTAGCTCAAAGACTCTTTTTGAATCGGTGTTTCCTTTCTTGATTAAATGTGAAAATATTTACTATTTGGGAATACATAGTCCCCATATACTATTTTGAAGAAATGAACTTCACTATTTACTCTTTACTCAACTCAAACCTCAAGTCTTAAAACAAGTTTAAACCATTTGCACAAGACTTTTGAAAAGACTCTAAGAACTCTCTAGACTTTCCTTGAATTTGAATTTGTGGATTCACGGTTATGATTCATGTTTATAGATGATCTCGTGATGTTTAGCGTACCTTAGAGTGTAGAAATCAACTAGAAAACATAGGTACGATTCAAGGGAACTCAAACATAAAGAAGTGGGAAAGGATAGAAGACTTGGCGTCCCTGACGCTCTCAGTGGCGCCGGGCGCTAAAGCCCAAACTTCAGGACCTGGGTTGGGGTGCTCTGAGTGGCACGGCGCCCCAGATCCCAAACTTTAGAACCTGTATTGGGGCGCTCTAAGTGGCGCGGCGACCCACCACTTTTCCCTAGAATTTTAACAAATTTTCTTGTTCGTTTTTCGGCCCTAATTCATCTAGATTCAATTGGTTCCTTTCCCAAACACTTAGATTCAAATACACAACGAACATATTTCGCCAAGGGGCTTCATACTTTTAATAAAGTATAGATAGATAAATAGATACAATCCACTAATATATTGAATAAAACAAAATGATCTTTAGAGAATCTCTTATGAATAAAAATAAGATCTTTTACGTAGTAAAAATAAATAAAAATTATAAAAAGGTCATATAACTAAATAAAGGAAAAAATTTGCTAATAACCTACAAAATCTACAAAATCAATTATATATATACATACAAATAGAAATTGCTAATATATATTATATATATATATATATATATACACACACACATTAGTTATCGTATTATTTTATTCTTTATTTTATAGAATTTTCAATCTATGTATAACTAATACATACATTCGTTATTTACTATATTCAGTATTTATATAATATATAATTAATACGTAATAAATCATGATATTAGCATACAAAAGCTATTAACTAATACATGCAGGGACGGATCTATATGGAACTGAAAGAACGAACTTTGAAATATTACACTATAACTTTTGAGATAGGAGTATGAAAAAACAAGTTGGTTAAGTGATATTCTAAGCTAGCGGTTGGCCCCAAATTTTCAAAAATTCTTGGCAAATCATTTTTGGGTGAAGTTTCACCATGCGTTTAGCCATATTTTTTGGGAGAAATATTTGACTATTTCAAAAAATATGATTTATATTCTTAAGTTCTAAAAATTATTTAAGAAAATACTCTAAAGTTTGTATTGTCATTTTATAATGAACTTGTTCCGTTAAAAAATAACCTTGTAACATATTTGATAAGAATCAATAACAACAAAATATCATGGACAAGACCAATACATTAATCACATACTCAAACTTGTCACTGATTCAGGATGATATAACCCATTTAAAACAAATTGTTCTTTTCTGGCAACGTTCTATATGGATAGAAGAATAGTTATTAATTATTAATGGAGTAATTTAGTAGATAAATATTAGTTCAAATTAATAAGTGGTGGGTTATTTTTATAAAATATAAAAATTTAAGGTGATTTCTTAATTTTTAAAAATTCTCAAATATTAGAACTTAATCCAAGTATTTGACCCCAAATATATTTGGCCATACAACTTTCAACTACTTGGCAAATATATTTGTCAAATATCTCAAGTTTCCAAATACTAGAAAAACTAGTATTTTGGCCAAGTTCTAATATTTGAAAATTTTTAAAAATTAAAAAATCATCCCAAACATTTATATCTTATAAAAAATACACATCATTTATTAAGTCCAACAAATATTTATCTACCAAATTACTCCATTAATAACTAATAACTATTTATCTCTACTATTTATACAAAACGTGGCCAAAAAAGAACAATTTATTTTTAATGGCTTATAATTATCCTAAATCAGTAACAAGTTTGAGTATGTGATTAATGTATTGCTCTTGCCCTTGTTGTTATTTTGTTGTTGTTGATTGTTATCACTTATGTTATAAGGTTATTATTTAGAGAAACATATTTATTATAAAATGACAATACAAACTTAAATTAACTTTAATATTTTTTTAGAAATTATGGTATAAATCTTATTTTTTGAATAGTCAAATATTTCTCGCAAAATTTATGGCCAAACGTATGGTGAAACTTCACCCAAAAATATTTTTCCAAGAATATTCGAGAATTTAGGGTGAAACACTAACTTATTTTTTCTAGTATTTGAAAACATAGGATATTTGACAAATATATTTGTCCAGTAATGAAAAATTGTATGGTCAAACATTACTTCCCAAGTTTTTCCCAAATATATTTGGGGTCAATCAGGTCCTAAGTTTATTAGCTCCTCCGATCCTCACCCCTTTTACAATAATATTTTCTTTTACTTATCAAATATTAAAAAAAATATTCGTCCATTTCAAAATGAATGGTCTAGTTTCACTTGGCATGGAGTTTAAGAAATAAAGAAGACTTTTCAATATTGTAGTTCTAAATTAAAGTTATGTCAAATGTACCAAAATATCTTTTAATCTTGTGTTGCAAAAAAATACTACAATATTGATATTGGACTAGAATTATAAAGTAGTAAGTAACTTATTACAAACACTGTGTTGTGGCAAGCCACTGCTTTGAAAGCGATTTCGGCCTGACTCCGGTGCAAATCATTGTAGTCAGTCACTCCCCAAGGTTCCACAGTTACTCTCAAACATGTGCACTCATGGCTGAATGTTTGGATCATATTGCCCAAAAACTATTCTAAGAATAAGCTGAGAGGAAAGGAGGAAAAAGTGTTTTTCTTCTTTTTGTTTGTGTTGGTGTATATGTTCACTCAAAACTTCTCTTTATATAGGATTTGCAACAGGAGAGTTTCAAAAAGAAGAGTAATTTCTTAGAAACGTATGTGAATGTTAACGACATTAAAGGTCATTACATCACACTTAACAATAATCTAATTTGGAACGGATATATAATTCATTTCTTTTGTAACGTAATATTTTGTATCATTTGCATTACCTCTTAATTAATAAAGGTAAAATTAATATCACAATTCCCCCACAAATGCAAAGACAAAGAGTAAGAACAAATTTTGGGCAAAAGGAAGGAACATGTACTTAAATGTCAATATCTTTCTATTTGAATTAATACATAGTGAAATAAGGTAACTACTTAATATCCACGAAGTGAAGTACTATTGAACTGAATGGATATAAATTGAGACCCCCATAACACATACTATATCCTTAAACTTTAAGCAACATATGCAATACAATTTTTTTTTATGGTCATGAACACACACCTTGGGTCTTATGAGTGCTCGAGAAAGACAATCCAAGTCTTTCATAAAAGGCGACCACACAGTTACATTCACGTAGGTGATTTCATCAAATCTATATCAAATAGACCATCTTAAGGCTATAGAATCATTAAGATCAAAATAAGCTCAACCTTATAAAACACTGCCTCATGCCATAGGGATAGAAAATGTGGTGTATATTGAGGCCTAATTGTCACGATCCAGACCATCGTGATTGGCACCCATACTAACCTTCTGGTGGGAGAACCGTTACTACAACCCAACTAACCAAATTAATGAAAACTAAAGAAGTTAAGGATACAGAAGCAGGTTTAAATGTCTAAAGGAAAAAATAGGGAGTTTCCATAAACTCCGAAAGTCTAACAAAACAATTGCGGAAATGATGCCTAGAACCTGAAAGTCAATGTAACAAAATATCTACTAACGTCAAGTCCAAGAAAATGGGTGCAACCCCAAACTAAACATAGGAATATCTAAAGTACTAGTCAAAGTCTGAATAGAAATGGACTAAACATAACGAGAACCCATGGCAGCTTGGAAGAACTGGCTTACCCTTAAATTTGATGTCGACCAATTATCTCCTAAGCGAGGTCTGTCAGTAGCCACCTAAAGATGCCCTGTACTCAACAAAGAAAGAGTAAGTGCAGAATCAGTACACAACCACAGTGTACTGGTAGGATCACGCAACTATTCCAATAAGTGAAACATATACAAGTAATCGCAACATAGTAAAGCAGACATATACCGAACATATACAATATCAATCATCATTCAGGATCAATGTACAATTTCACACATTATCTATAATACGCGTGTATAACAAGTCATTGGTCGTCTCATGGAACCCATACCCAAACTGTTAGTGTGTAACACCCGGAAAAACTAGTAAGACTAAGCTAGAGTCTAACGTAAAGCTAGTAGCCTATTTGGGGTTTAATGTAATTATTAAAGTCGTAAAATAACCTCCGGTACTAAGAATAAATGTTTTTGGGTGTAAACGTCAAGGTACGACGCCCCAAGGACCAACCAAGGGTCCTTGGGGAGGACCAAGAGGTTGCACAAAAAGCTGTCAAAAAATAGCTTGACTTACGAATGGGCACCCACGATCCGTCGATGGAACCACGCCTCGTAGATGGGGGTCGTGGGTCGAGGTTTTGCCTCCCCTGTTTCACCTAGCTCCAGTGGTTATCCACGAACCAACCAGTACGCTCCGTGACTCCACCCACGGTCCGTGGGTGTGGTTTTTGTGAGTCATGGCAGGTTGTGACCTTAAGTTTTTAAGTTGGGGTTTAGGGAAGGGGCTTAGGGTTAATTAACTAACTAAGTAAGATTGTTTAATATTAATTAAGACACCTATAAATACTTAATGAATCCCTAAACTAAACCAACGAACTTATTCTTCACAAGACCCAAATCAATTCCCAAATACTCTCCTCTCCAAATATTCTCTCTCTAGAAACCCCATTGAAGAAATAAGAAGAAATTGAAGGCTAGGGCTTAAGAAATCAACTTTTATACTCAAGTTCATGAAGATTATACACCTAAGGTATGGTAGTTTTCATCCTTGGGTAGCTATCACCCAAGGAGTCCCTTCAAAAGCTTTTATCTCAAATCTAGAAATCCCCAAAAGCTAGGGTTTCAACTCAACCCCATGGATTCCTTTCAAGGTTGATTTTAAAGGTTAAATTATATTTATTTATGGATGTATTGCTGATTTTATATGATTTTAACTTGAATTCCTCAAGAATCCATGAGTTCCCCAATCCTTGCTATGGTCCTTCTTTACATTATGAATGTTGTTGCAAGTTGGTCCAATTGTTTGGATGTTAGTAGATTATGATGTGATTGCATGATTTTAGTATGATTTTTCATGTATACTTGATTAAGCTAAGATTATAGGGTGAAATTGATGTGGCCTAGGGCTATGCCATGAAAGAGGCAAATTGAGGGTTTAGATTTGACCTTCTAAGATTGATGAATTTCTTTATGAAGTGCCTTAGATTAGATGACCTAGATATGAGTTGCTTATAAGTAAAGCTTGTAGACATGAATAAACTTGATTAGGGCTTATATGATGGGTCATGGTTGAGTAGTATTGAGATTGACTTTATATGATACTAAATGACTTTAATTGATCAAGAATGAAGCATGTGGTTAGTGTACCTTGAGTATTAGGTTTACATGATGACCATGTGAGGTAATGCTTGAGAGTAAATCTTGTAATATGAAGATGATTTCTAGGGCCTTAAGGGTAATAGCTAATATGAATGAGATATAAATGGTGAGGCTTTTAAGATGGAAGCTATTATGCATGTTGAATTGTATATGGTAATATTGTGGAAGGACTTTACCCACATGACCTACAATATGATTATATGAGCTTATACATGCAATGAATGAACTACTTGAATTACTATTATATCCATGTCTATTATAATGAATGTTATATGTGTTGATTTATATGGTCTATGATCCTTGAATGCAATATATGTGAATTATGCATGATTATGATATTATGTACATGCTTATGAACACTTTGAGAGGGAAGTGTCTATGATGATAATGTTGTTGTTGTATCATTGCAAGGACAATTACACACACACACTCCATTCATAAATATGATTATGATGTATTTATGGTGTTAATTGAAAGTATAGTTCTCATATGCACTGATGCTTATCGTGAACAACGACACTAACTACGGTTCGAGTGTCTACGATCATCGATAATATAGTAACCCAACCAAGGGTTGGGGTCGTGTCCCAAGGGAGCGGTTTTAAGAATTAATAGATAAATAAAATTTAGTTCTAGTTAGTCGTAGGAAAAGGCATTAACGATTAAAAACATTGTAAATTAAAGGGGGACACAAAAGTGTCAAATATCAATTTGGGGTTTTTATCACAAGTAAGTAAAAACAACAAAAATAGCAAGAAAATCAAGTATGAGGAGGAGTTCTTGGGGTGTGACCGCAATACAAGTTAAAATAAATAGTTGGGTACATGCTTTCGATAGGAAATTTGTAAGATAATAGTGACTAGGCTAAGCTTTAGATGGAAATAAGTTCCCTCTCGGGCAAATTACCGCATTTCAAATGTGTTACTCTCGGACACCTATTTGCCGCATGAAGAACAACCTCTACCTTACCCCCACTCACTCTCTCGAGCTGAGTGTTAGGATATAAGACTAGGGCTCACCCTTTCGGGCTGAACCTCATGTTGACCCACTCCTTAGGCCATCAGTCTAGTGGTCTTGGTTTCGCGACCTCCCTCTCGGGCAAGCCGAAAACACATGGGTGGCTTTGTATTTGCAACTACAAACCCATTAAATTAAACCACAACCACTAGATG
>JAJOOO010014540.1:0-23410 GCA_029582685.1 Solanum piurae | reverse complement strand
TCTATTTGGGTGGATTGTAATCCAAACCATTTTTGCTCAATCCATCCAAATTCGATCAAATCCAACCATTTGTCACCCCTAACTGCACGTGACATTATACCTTTGGATCATTCGGACTAACATATTTCAATTTTTCTTGTTGATCATCAAAAGTTCATAAATCCAACAAATTCATCCCATTTTTTATGACAGACTATTTGTTGTGCGTTCGTGACATCTATATTTGTAAACATTAAAGCATCACAATACTGAGATGAAACACGTTAGTCAGTGGGTTATGAATATTGCACAACCCTTTTCTTCTCTCTTATGGCATCATCGAAAAGATGAACTTGTAAGTAATCATGTTAGAGGGAATGTTTAAATGGATACAAAGATGATTAATATTTTTATGAATACAAGTTACTTAAAGAATTGAAATATTAAATAGGGAAAATGGTGTTTTTAGTCCCTGTGTTATTGCCTAATTTCACTTTTAGTCCCTGTGATATTTGACTGTCCATATTTAACCTTGAGCGATTTTGATCTAATTACTAAGAAATGTTAACTTTGTTAACATATTACGTATTAACGGAAAGGGCAATTCTGGTACTATAAAGTATTAGCTATTTTACTTTATTTATTGTGTAATAAAATAATTCTTCTATCATTTAAATTTACTCTAGATTCATGTGCTAGCATACTGTCAGAATTACCATGACATACATTGCATTTACTTTTACTTTCTCCTTCATTTTAATTCTTTATCTCTTTCTCTCTCTTAGAATCACTTGAAAATACATCTGTGTTCTTCTCTCCTATCTTATCTCTTTCTCTCTCTTAAAAATCCAATGTAGAGCCCCCCAAATATTGATTTAATACTAAAAGAAAATATACGATGGAGCTCATATTGGAGTGATTTTTGTTTCAATTGAATCAATTTTTGAGATTTCTTCTCAGTTCTTCTTCAACTCAAGATATGAGCTAAGTCTTTTTGATTTAGCCTTACCGATTCGGTCAAGCGATTTTTGGTTCTTCAACTCTACATTTTCACTGATATTTGCTTAAGCTTTCAAATTCAGGTAATATACTTACATACTTGAAGGTTTTATTCTCTTCGAAAGTATAAATCTCTAGTTTAGTTGGTGTGATGAGTATGGGTGTGATGAATTACTTTTTGGAAAATCACTTTTTCTTTTGCCTAAATCTATTTGTATCCCTTTTAAAATTGCAGTAACCCCTTTTGAAGGTGCTGGAAATGAAAGGTCTGAGCCTGCAGGTCCAATAATTGCTTTACCTCTCGGATTTCGACGGGATCCTTGTCGTTTGCGAAGGTATCTTTCACTTTGTATTATTGCATTAATAGTTATCAACATTCAAATGTCATATCTCACTAAAAATCAGTAAAATGTGATTAATTGTGAAGTTTGCACTGTTTTTGTAGTGCTCGAGTGAAATTATTTATCTTGATTATGAAGAGACAATATGCATTTCGAAGTGTTGGTATTATGTTTTTGACTTGTAAAAACTGATTCTAGATATTAACTTATTGGATTGTTTGATGTAAGATTGTTATATCGGTTTTGTATTATCTTGAATGGTGTGTAGATGCGGGAAAATAAATTAGGAGATAGAAGGGCCGAGTTTTAGGCTGTGAATCTTCCTTCGGTGCTCTTTCAATACATTTTTTGGATATGTAGAAACATAACAATCTTTTTATTGTAAAATCAGTGGATTGATGCATGTGATCTTACTATAGTCATCTGCAAAAAGTTCAAATCAAGAACAAAATCAAATTGTTTAAGTTGCATCTAGTTTTAAGAGGAAACAAAAACGTGTCACCAAAGCATAAACAACTTCAAAGTCAATTGGAAAGAGAACAATCTAAACTCATGCACCCATTGTCATGAGAAACATTTTTCTTCTTAGCATATGCTCTATTTCCGACTCTCTTGCTCGTTTGAGAAAGCGCCTCCTGTAAGCTTGACAATGGGACATATTGTTTTCCCATTCTCTGGATGAAATGTGGCCTTGTACCATCTCTAGAATGCTCATTAATTTCTTCTAAAATGAATGCAGAACTCCTCAGTGGGATTTGAGGTTGTGCCCTTGGCTGGTTAAGTTGACTGGCCTACAGTACATAATAAAATAATCTAAGTTAGTAAAGTTCAATATAGACAACATAAATAGACAATACGAAAGGTAATTACGATCTGTTTAGTCACAAATGAGGAGTTGGACTGTATTGATGCCACACTCTCAGTAAGAGTGCTTGAAACCTACATTAAAATAACATTTTTAGTATTTCTACTCTTATTAAATATTAAAGGGAATCAACTTATTTTGAAAACTTACTTCCGTTTCATTATTAAGTGTAGATGAACCTTCTTTGCTGACTTCCTGGTGAACTTGTTGCTGTTGAACCTCAGATTGATTGGTTCTTATAAGAATAGGACATTTTCTACTATTATGTCCTGTTTTTCCACACAATCCGCGTTTCTGTTTTTTGCCCTTTCTTGACGCTTTTAAAAGGGTACATTTCCAGAATCTGATTCTTTTTGAGTTGTCTCATCATTTCCTCTCTTTCTTAGTTTTCTTGGTCTACCTGGCTGAGCTTTATATATGGGTGGCAGTGGTGGCTCTACCCCAGTCTTAGACCATTGCTCAGAGCTATTAATTGGCAAAATAGATGGATAATAACTCTTCATATACTGCTCAACCGTGTAACATTCATGAACATACTTTTCAGGTTCATCCTTCTTAACCCATATAGCTGCAATAGCATGATTACAAGGTATCCCTGTTAAGTCCCATCTCTTGCAAGAACATGTCCTCTCCTTAAGATCAACAGAGAATAATCTTAGATGAATGTCCTCAATTTGGTAATGAAATTCATCAGATTTAATGGCAATACACTCGGCAACCTTATCCTTATTTTTCTCTAGCCTCAATAAGATCTGTGGGCAGATTATGTGGCTATGGTTAATCATTTTATCTCTATTCTTCTGAAGTCTTGACATCATATTGATCCTTATTGATTCGCATCGTCAAAATATGTTGGTCTCTTGCTGGTAGAAATACGTTATTAAATGACTCACACATATTATTCAATAACATGTCACACTTTGTGAATGAAGAGAAGAAAGCTCTTGACCAGTGAATGGGAGGGCTTATTCATGAACCACTTAGGGGCATCTATATCTATCTTTGACATTTCTTCCATATGCTTGGAAAATTCAGGTTCTGTTGTTGCCCTGGCAGCTTTCCATAGGACTTATTTCAATGCTTGTCGTCCAAAACCTTCAGTTTTAAAATTATTGTGCAGATGCCTCACGCAAAATCTGTGTGCGACATCTGGAATTATCTCATCAAATGCTGGAATTAAACCTTTTTGTTTATCAGAAATGAAAGTCCAAGCAAAAGAATTTTGAGAGATTCCTAGATCCTCGTCAAGAAGTGTAAGAAACCAGCTCCATGTTTCCTTCAATTCACCTTCCATTATTGCGAATGCAACAGGATACATGTTGTTGTTGGCATCAATGCCTGCTGCAGTCAATAGTTGCCCTCCCTTTTGGTAGCATTTCAAATGACATCCATCAACCCCTATTATAGGTTGACATCCAGCTAAGAATCCTTGTTTGCAAGCTGCAAAACACACATAGAGTCTTAAAAATATTTTTCTATCTTTAACCATTGTTTCTGGATTATCATCCAACTTCAAAATACATGTAGTCCATGGGTTACTCCTCCTTAACTCTGCACAATAGTCCCACAACATATCAAATTGTTCTTCTTTAGTCCCAGTAATCAGATCTAAAGCCTTCTTTTTTCCCCTATAAGTTTGATGCCTACTGAGTGTGCAACTATGCTTCCTCATCACATGAGCTTGAAATTCTTTCACACCCCAACTTGGATTAATTTTGAACTCATCTGCATATTTCTTAGCCAAAAATCCAGAGTCAATAGTTTTATTTTCTCTTTGATTTCCATATGAATGATCATGGTCTATTGTTTTGATCATGAAAGGTTCATCTTTGTTAGCCTTTGATGCATATATGAACCATTTGATGTTTGATACCTTACAAATTGCCCTTGCCCTCCTACTTTCATTTTTCTTAAACTTGATGTCTTTTTTCATCATCACAGCACGCACTTCCACTGCCCATTTAATCTCTTTACTACTACGGAAAATCATATTAAGTGTAAACTCAAATTTTGTATCTTCTAGATCCCTTTTTGCATTAAAAACAATGAATCTTTTTGAATTATCGTCATCTGAATCTCCTTGCAAACTCATTAGTTCATCATCTGATGCATCACAAACTTCTTCTTGAGTGTTACTGGGAATCTTAGCCATGTCGGAGGCAGCGCCAAACTCAATAGTTTTTTCTTTAAATTGGTTATCTCTGATATTTTCATTAACACCAATCCACTCAGCAGTAGAGTCGACAATTTTATCAAAAATCATCTCATCTCCTTTCAAGGAATAATCAGAGTCATGAAATGACTCACATTCTTCACTTGTGGCGTCACTTTCCTCTATTACTCTATTACATCAACGTCTACCAAGCTCTCTTCACCTTGAAGTCGAGCCCCTTCAATATTAACCACATCATAGGTCCATTGATCTTCATCTGTGTGCTCCACAAATATCTCTACCTCTCTACTGTCAAGAATTTCGTGGATAAGATTATATATATCTATATCAATTGACAAAAGTCTTGAGCTTATTTCAAAATAAGGCCCAAACTTAAACCAAAATTTCACTTTTCTATCATCAACTTTCAACTTTTCCATACATTGTCTCATTTGAATGATAGAATTTTCACCTCCCGTACAGTAGTCGTAGTAGGCTATCTGTCCACCAACGTAGTTCATCTCCTGTTCGAACACCCACTGACCATTATAGTGCAATTTAAGAGTGCATTTCTGGATCTTCATCTATTATCAGAAAAAAATATGATATTTAGTATCGATATAACAAATATCACCAATATAGAAAATACAAAAAGAAACATATAAATCCAACAACAAAATGTAACTAGTCCTTGCAAGTTCAAATATTTGTTGAATTTGAATAATTAAGTAATTGTGCAACTGATGTCCTTAAAGAAGGAATTCTCAACTTATCATTTTTTTTATTACTATACAATTTTTGAAAGTTCTTTTTATATACTTTTTCAGAAAACATGAAGGTGGGACAGTCTTAGGAGTGAGATTAGGCCTTAACCCTTACTTGTGTATTTCATAAAAAATAACATCACTTGAATATTGACATATATTTTAGCCTCCAATACGAGGGGTGAAATAAATGTTGAAACTATGTAGCAAAAGTTGAGATCAAAATGAGAGAGTTTATAGGACTCATCTTCCTTTACGAGTTGATCACTGGACATTGTCCAAAGTAACCAGAAGACCAAAAAGAATACGTTCCTACCATAATCTAAATTAAACTTTTCTCTTTGTGCTTTGAAACAAAATAATAGTACGTACATCTTTAATGTCTCTTTTCATATAGTTTTTAACTTTTCAAGACAGATTTAAGTCTTGTGTGAAGAAAAACTATTGTGTGTTCTCCTATATTAGCCATATAAGCAGTAATAGTATTCACTTTTATCTATAGTGAGATAAAAATATTTTGCTATTCGTTTTAGTTTCATGATATTGTTTGTTATCAATCTAGTACTGAAGACCAATATAGCTTTAATTTTATGTAGATTAAGTAATAGCAGTACAATATATATTAATATAAACAGAGAAACATTTTCTAAAAAGTTATAATGCATATTATCTAGTATGTATTTATGCTTTGATTTGCCACATCAATATTTAATCTTTTTCTTGATCAATCAATATCAAAGTTATAGTCTAATTAACTAGATAGAGTACTTACATGTTGGTGTGAATTGTAGTCCATTCTTATAACGCAATTTCATTGTCATTCTTTTTTCTTTTTTTTCAGGAGGTATAGTGAGCAAACTTTGGATGCCCTAGAATTGCTCTCACACGAGAAAAACAACTAAAGAGAAGTTATCATCAAGATATACGAAGTCTCTCAGTTATTCATGATAAAACCATTAATTTGCATCAGAGTGGAAGAAGAGATGAAGACAACATATGGTTATGAGGCAAAGATGCGACATAAATACTTCTAAATTTTTGTACAATTATGTTTTTTCAAGTATTTTAGCTAATAGTACCAGAATTGCCCTTGCCCTTTCCGTTAATAAGTGATCTGTTAACAAAGTTAACGTTTCTTAGTGATTAGATCAAAATCGCTCAGTCAAGTTAATTCAAGGTTAAATGTGCACAGTCAAATATCACAGGGACTAAAAACGCCATTTCCCCTATTAAATATATAAAATTATGCCGGTTGAAAAAACAAATGAAATTTTTAACATAAAAAATATCTCTCTTTTAATCTTTAACTAGTTTTTGCCAATACTTTTAAGACTAAAATTTGCTATTATTTTTTAAATTAGAAATTATTAATTCGATTTAAAACTTGTGCTTAGTGCTTACATATCAATCCCTCAAGATTACTACTACACTTTGGGCCTAAACCCAAATTCCAGTATGGACCAAGTGGAGTCTTATCTTTGCAATTGCATTGGGCTTTGAAGTTTGAACATCATTTCAAGAAAAATACTTCACTCACACTCGATTAACATCATAGATGACATATATTTTTATATAATATTCTTTTATTATTTGATATTAGCTAATTATAATATATTTTCAACTCAATTCATTAGATAATCTTTAAATTTAGACTAATGCAATTATATTCTCAACTCATGAATTTGTTAATCTCTGGACATAAAAAGAGAATAAGCTATCGCAAGAGATAAATTGAAGGAGAAAATTTAGGTAAAGGTCAACCTACGCAGAGTCGACTTAATACACAAGTCATTGAGTCAAGTGCTTTAGACCTCTAAATTTCGAGGGCTCACTTTTTTAATAGTAGCTAAAAATAAAGTCAGGTGTATATGTCTTTTTTCTCTAAAAATATTGAATTAAGCTAGAAAATAGTTTATGATAGTAATTAATCACCTATGCTCAACAAACTATTCCAAGAAACAACTGTTCCAATTTCCAATAATTTTGAGTTTAATTATTAAATCATCTTTTGTGTGTGATCTTAAAATATTTTTACTAATTGACATGAGTACCGGTGCACGAGATACACGTAGACATTATTTTTCTTAGATATATTTAAAATCTCTTATTAAAATTTGTCTTTAGATTATCAATTCCATTGAACCGCTCCTCAACCTACGTTATGATTTACGGATGTTCAAGCATCCATTATTTTATTGTTAAAAAATGGTTATTTATGCAAGTATATGATATTGTTGAGCATTGAAGCAATTTAAAAAGTAAACATTCATAATTTAAGAAATCTATAGCAAATTAAAAGGAACCATTTACAACTTCTCAATAATACATACACCACATGACATAGATAATTATTTTACGTGTTTCCAATTTTATTTATTTAAAATGATTTAATGTCAACAATGACAAATGAATGCCCTAATTCCAAACAGACATACATCAATATATTGTTGAAACAACCGTGTCAACTTTTTCAATAGTTTGAAATATAAAAAAAGGAAGAAAATGGTTCTAAAAAGAACATAGAATATATGTATTGAAGTTGAATTATAAACCTATAATATGTATAATATTAAGCAAATCAGTTTTGACACGAAATACAGCTACCTTTAACCTTTTTATTTAACCTTATAACATTTACTTAACAATTAAAGGAACATGAACCCATAATAAGATTAAGAACAAGAGGAGTTTGAGAAAATAAGAGCAGATTAATTGTTATGCCGTTTTTGCTTTCTATTCTATTTATAGATTTTGTACATGTTTATGATTAGTATAAGAATCCTTATCTACTACCTATTCTAAAGGAAGAGTAATCCCTTTGTTACAAGGAATAAGCTACAATAATCGAATTCTAGTTGATGATGGACTCTAATAGCCCCCTGCAAGATTATGTTCAGGAGCAAACCATGAGCTTGGATCGAAGATTGAGGAACCGACTTGTGCCAACAACTTTGGTAAAGATATTTGCAATCTGATTTTGAGATGAAACATAGCGAACCACTAAAGATTGATCTTCACCCATCTCTCGGATAAATTGATAATCAAGACGAATATGCTTTGATCGTTGATGGATGACAGGATTTCGAGATAAAAATTGTGCACTAAGATTATCACAAAGGACTATGGGAGGTGCAGTGAGAGGTGCACGTAGTTCACTGATAAGTTGTTGTACCCAGATTAATTCAGTAGTTGCAAAGGCTAATGCACGATACTCAACTTCAGTACTTGAGCGGGCTACAACCTTTTGTTTTCGCGAAGACCAACTGATTAAGTTACCTCCATAGAATAGTGCAAAGCCATGTTGGGAGCGACTATCATCAAGATCAGAGATCCAACTAGCATCCGAAAAAGCCATAAGTGTAACATCTCGCAAATTGAAAGAACTAGAAAGAGCTAGAATTAGAAAGAATGATTTTTTTGGAAATAATAAAAATATGGAAAATTGGTTAAGTTAAGTTTGAGTTTTGGTCAACTTCAAACGGACATAACTCCTAGCTCAGGATGAGTTAGGTGTACTTATATGTATGATTGGAAAGCTCTTGGAATAATCTTTCCAACGCCGCAAAGTTAGCGCGATTCCGAGTTCGTATGAGTCAGATATGCCCTTTGAAAGTTGGGTTGTTCAAATAAGGAAATGTCCAATCCGGATTTTTAAAGGGTGTTTTGGTCTTTTTCATACCCTATTATTTGTTTTTGGTGAATTAATTAAGGGTCTAAACTGAATTGGTTCAGTTTAGGCAATTGGAGATTTACGCTAGGATTTTTGGAGAAAGAACGCAAGAGGAGAAAAGAGGAGAAAGAGCAAAGTTCGCCGTTCTTGAAGGTTTAGCTTGTGGATTTCGACAAGAGCTGATCCCTTAAGAGGTATGTAAGATCACATAGTGTTGTTTTAGTTCACCCACACACCCAACTTGATTCAATATCAGCAAAGTATATTGATTTGAAAGTAAATCTCTTGAATTCTTGATGAAGTTTGTTTGAATCCTTGTGGGTTGTGTTGTTGGAGTTTTCTTGAGATTAATTCACGTTGTTAGTTGTGTTTCGAGTAGAATCTGATGTTATTTGAGGGTATACTTGATTCTAAGTGTTTGGGGAAAGAACCAATGGAGTTTAGAGGGTTTAGAGCTGGAAAACGAAGAAGAAATTTCGTCGGGCAAATCTGGGCAGTGCCTCCGCGTCGCGGACCTGCTCCCCAGATTTGGAAAAAATCATTTCGCGTCGCGGACTAACCCTCAGACAGTGATTTCTTGATCGTTTCTCATGTTTAGCTATCTAAAATCATTCCTAAACATCATGAGATATTTCCTATCACGAATCACAATCCTTGAATCCACAATTCAATTCAAGGAAAGTTAAGAGTCAAGTCAAGAAATTTAAGAGTCAAGTCAAGAAAGTTTAGAGTCAAGTCAATAGAAGTTAAGAGTCAAGTCAAAGAAAGTCAAGAGTCTAGTTAAGAGAAGTTCATAAAGTTTTCCAAAAGTCTTTTACAAATGTCTTAACTTTGTTTTAAGACTTGAGTTTTGAATTGAGTAAAAAGTAAAGTTTGAAGTGCATTTCTTCAAAAGAATATATCGGGACTATGTATTCCCAAAGAGTAAATGTTTTCACATTTAAACAAGAAAGGAAACTGAGATTTACAAAAGAGCCTTTGAGCTAGTTTTCAGTAAAGAGTAAGAGTAAAGTTCATTCTTCAAAGATTATACGGGAACTAAGTATTCCCAAAGAGTTAAAATGTTTTCACATTTGAGCAAGAGAGGAAACTGAGATTTCCAAGAGAGCTTTTAAGCTAAGTTTTTGAGTAATTATCTCAAACCAAAGAAAAAGTTATATTTTTAAAAACATATGAGCTAAAGTATATTTTGGGAGTAGTATTGAGCACCGATATAGGGACGAGCTTCGGTTCAGATAACTTATGTCTCCATAAACCATGTAGCCATCATGGGTAGTAAATGATCATACTTTTAAGATGACTCCTTAAGATGCTTTTAGCATAAGCTAGTGGATCCACTAAGTTAAGTAGTTCTATATGACGGCAAAGTATAGGACAGTTCTGGCAGCACAGGAAGACGATGTATCACCACTTAGGCTCATAGTGGTGGTTTTCGGTTAGAGAATCTCCCACAGAAACTATATTACTTTATTATATGAGTAAAATGGAGTTTGTTATTGCATTTTATTTAACGAACTAAGTTGCTTTCTAATGATTTACAAGCTTTCTATATATTGCATGTGTTTTATTGCTTTATATTGAGTTAAGTTATTCAGGAGTTGAGTAAAGCCAAGGGAAGTGTTTCTTTCAGATTCTTTTCAAGCTTAAGTTGTGTTTAGCATTCCAACTCACATACTCGTACATTCAATGTACTGATGCCAGTTGACCTGCATCTTATTATGATGCAGACACAGGTAACCATGATCAGCATCCAGCGCATCGTTGATCCAGTTGAGCTTTAGAGTTGTTGGTGAGCCTCCTTGATACTGGAGAATCCCCCTTTTCATTACTTTATCATTTAAGTTCATTAGGATGTTGGGGGTCTTGTCCTGACATCCATCTCAGTTTTAGTTGCTTCATAGATAGACTGTCAGTTAGTTCATTTGTCTTTACTTTGTTATTGGCTTATGTTCAGATTTTGAGTTGCCATTTGGCTAAGTTAAATATTTATTTCTAAAACATTATGAGTTTAGTTTGATAAAGTTGATACATTTGAGTTATTTTCTTAATGCTTAAAGTCTTCCGCTGAGTAAGTAAGCCAGACCAAGGGTTTGCTTGGGGCCAAAAATGGTTCTCGAGTACCAGCCACGTCCGGGGTGTAGGCTCAGGGTGTGACAAACTTGGTATCAGAGCACAGAGTTCAAGAGTCCTACGAAGTCTATGAAGTCGTGTCTGTAGAGTCCTGGTTATCGGTGTGAAGTGCGCCATATCTATAATTAGGAGGCTGCAATATTTTAGGAAATTCCTCACTTCTTTCATACTCATTTTGTGCGATAGAGTTTATCTCTATACAGTTTCTTTCAAACTCATGCTTACACGTAACTGATATTGAGCTGGCCTATGGTTGAGAGTTCCTTTATAAGGCGTTTCTTTCCTCGTGAGCTAAGAGAAAAAAATAGATGGTTGCTGACATGAGGAGCAGGATGAGTTTTTTCATTGTTGGGTTGACTCGTCTGTCAAATAAGGAAAGTAAGGCAGTCATGCTAATAGGTTACATGGGCATAGCAGGGTTGATAATCCATGTGCAAAGAGTTGAGGTGGACCAGTTGAAGGATAGATAAAAGTTTAAGAATAAGAGGGCTAAGACATCGGGGAATGAATCCGGGTAGCAAAAGAATAATGCGAACCGGTCTTCTTTCCAACATAAGCAGAAATGACCTGCTTCATCATCTGATAGTGCACCTGCACTAAAGAAGAAATGTGAGTACAATAGTCAGAATTCTCAGAACTTTAGAGCTAGATATACGCATTCGCAAGGTAGTAAGGCGCAAGGGGGGGTACTAAGACTCTTGCATGTGCTAAGTGTGGTAGGAGCCACTCAGGGGTGTGTCATGATGGCTTCAGTGGTTGCTTCAAGTGTGTCCAGAACGGTCATTTTATGAGAGAGTGTCCTAAGAGCAGACAGAGTAATGGTAATTGGGGGCAATAAAGCCCAGTCTTCTTCAGTTGCTCCACCAGATAGAGTTGCATCTAGATAAGCTACTTCAAGGGCAAGCGGAGAAGGAAACTGTCTTTATGCTAACGCTAGTCGCCGAGAGCAAGAGGATTTGGCCCGATGTTGTCACTGGTATGATCCAAGTCTTCAATTTTGATGTTCTTCCTGAGCAACTTTTTGAGCCCTTCAGTGTTTCTACACCTCTTGGTGAGTCTATTCTAGTAGAAAGAGTCTATTGTGATTGTTCCGTTTCCGTCAATTACAAGAGTACCATGGCTGATTTAGTTGAGTTAGACATGGTAGATTTTGATGTCATTCTAGGTATGGACTGGCTTCATGCTTGTTATGCATCAATAGATTGTAGAACTCGAGTAGTCAAGTTCCAGTTTCCAGTGAACTAGTTATAAAGTTGAAAAACAGTTTAGCAGTGCCTAAGGGTCGTTTTATTTCGTACCTTAAGGCGAGAAAGTTAGTTTTCAAGGGGTGTGTCTATCACTTAGTCCGAGTTAATGACTCTAGTATTGAGATACCTCATATTCAGTCAGTTTCAGTAGTAAAAGAGTTTCCATAAGTCTTTCCAGATGATCTACCCGGAGTCCCTCCTGAGAGAGAAATAGATTTTGGCATAAACATTCTTCCAGATACTTGTCCTATCTCTATTCCACCATATAGAATGACACTAGCAGAGTTGAAAGAGCTAAAAGAGCGAGTTGAAAGAGTTAAAAGATCAGTTGAAAGATCTTTTAGAGAAAGGTTTCATTCGACCAAGTATTTCACCTTGGGGCACTCCGGTCCTATTTGTGAGAAAGAAAGATGGTTCCCTTAGGATGTGTATAGATTTCCGTCAATTGAACAAGGTTACCATCAAGAATAAGTATCTTCTCCTGAGAATTGATGATCTTTTCGATCAGCTTCAGGGTGCCACCTATTTTTCAAAAATAGAACTCAGATCTGGCTACCATCAGTTGAAAGTAAGGGAATGCGATATTCCAAAGACAACATTCAGGACCCGTTATGGTCATTATAAGTTTCTGGTCATGTCGTTCGGTTTGAATAATGCACCTTCAGCGTTCATGGACCTTATGAATAGAGTTTTCAAACCTTATTTAAATATGTTTGTTATCGTCTTCATTGATGACATACTAATCTATTCAACGAATGAAGAAGATCATGCTAGCCATCTCAGATTAGTTCTTCAGATTTTAAAATATAAGGAGTTATATGCTAAGTTCTCTAAATGTGAGTTTTGGCTTGAGTCTGTGGCATTCTTGGGCCACATAGTTTCCGGTGATGGAATTAGAGTTGATACCCAAAAGATAGAGGCAGTGCAAAATTGGCCTAGACCCACATCTCCAACTGATATTAGGAGTTTCTTGGGTTTGGCTGGTATTATAGTAGGTTCGTCGAAGGGTTCTCGTCTATTTCATCTTCTTTGACTAAGTTGACTCAGAAAACAGTGAAGTTTAAATGGTTTGAAGCTTGTGAGAAAAGCTTTCAGGAATTAAAAAAGAGGTTGACTTCTGTCCCAGTGTTGACCTTACCAGAAGGTACACAAGGCTTTGTTGTGTATTTGATGCGTCTAAGAGTTGGTTTGGGTTGTGTGTTAATGCAGAATAACAAGGTTATAACTTATGCCTCCAGACAGTTGAAAGATCATGAGAAGAATTACTCAACCCATGACTTAGAGTTGGCAGTCGTAGTATTTGCTTTGAAAATGTGGCGTCATTATCTTTATGATGTTCATGTGGATGTGTTCACCGGTCACAAGAGTCTTCAGTATGTGTTTAGTCAGAAAGAGCTTAATCTCAGACAGAGAATGTGGTTAAAGTTACTCAAAGATTATGACATGAGTATTCTTTGTCACCCAGGTAAGGCTAATGTTGTTGCTGACGCCTTGAGTAGATTATCTATGGGTAGTACCACCCATTTTGAGGAAGATAAGAAAGAGTTAGCACAAGAGGTGCATAGACTTTCACGACTAGGAGTTCAACTAATAGATTCCACAGAAGGAGGAATAGTGGTGATGAATGGGGCTGAATCATCATTTGTGTCAGAAGTGAAAGAAAAGCAAGACCAAGATCATTTATTGCTTGAATTAAAGGAAAATGTTCATAAGCAAAAAGTGATGACTTTTGAACAAGGGGGAGATAGTATTTTGAGGTATCAAGGTGGATTGTATGATTGATTTCAAGGGTAATTGAGATGATCACCTACCTCTCATTGAGTTACTTACAACAATACTTACTATTCTAGCATCTAGATGGCTCCTTACGAAGCTCTTTATGGGAAAAGATGCAGATCTCCTATTGGATGGTTTGAAGTTGGTGAAGCTGGGTTGATAGGACTAGACTTAGTTCGTCAAGCTATGGAGAAAGTAAAAGTTATTCAAGAGAGATTGAGAACAGCCCAGAGTCGTCAAAAATCCTACACTGATGTTAGGAGAAGGGAGTTAGAGTTCGAAGTCGATGATTGGGTTACTTGAAAGTTTCACCCATGAAGGGCGTTGTGAGATTTAGTAAAAAGGAGAAACTTAGTCCCCGGTATATTGGCCTTTACAAAATATCCAAGAGGGTTGGCAAAGTAGCTTATGAGTTAGAGCTACCACAAGAGTTAGCAGCAGTTCATCCGGGATTTCATGTTTCCATGTTGAAGAAGTGCATGGGAGATCCTCCATTGATCATACCAACTGAAGATGTTGGGATCAAGGATATGAAGAAGAGATATCCACATCTTTTTGAAACAGGAGAAATTCCAGAACAAGGTACTAATCCTTTTCTTGGTATTTATTTATAAGATTAGCATGTTGTAATTGCTTTGCTTGTTAGGTGTTTGAGCTGAATGTTAAATATTACACCCTTAGCCTACTAAGAGTAATCTCATTCGACGACGAATGTTCCCAAAGGGGAGATATTTTAACATCTCGCAAATTGAAAGAACTAGAAAGAACTAGAATTAGAAAGAGTGATTTTTTTGGAAATAATAAAAATATAGAAAATTGGTTAAGTTAAGTTAAGTTTGAGTTTTAGTCAACTTCAAACGGACATAACTCCTAGATCAGGATGAGTTATATGTACTTCCAGGTATGTTGGAAAGATTTTGGAATAATCTTTCCAACGCCGCCAAGTTTATGCGATTTCGAGTTCGTATGAATGAGATATTCCCTTTGGAAGTTGGGCTGTTCAAATAAGGAAATGTCCAATACGGATTTTTAAAGGATGTTTTGGTCTTTTCCATGCCCTATTATTTTAATTCATTTTTGGTGAATTATTTAAGGGTCAAAACTGAATTGGTTCAATTTAGGCAATTGGAGATTTACGCTAGGGTTTTTGGAGAAAGAACGCAAGAGGAGAAAAGAGGAGAAAGAGCAAAGTTCGTCGTTCTTGAAGGTTTAGCTTGTGGATTTTGACAAGGGTTGATCCCTAAAGAGGTGTGTGAGATCAAATAGTGTTGGGTTAGTTCACCTACTCGCCCAACTTGATTCAATTTCAGCAAAGTATATTGATTTGAAAGTAAATCCCTTAAATTCTTGATAAAGTTCGTTTGAATCCTTGTGGGTTGTGTATTTGGAGTTTTCTTGAGATTGATTCACGTTATTAGTTGTGTTTCGAGTAGAATCTGATGTTATTTGAGGGTATAGATGATTCTAAGTGTTTGGGGAAAGAACCAATGGAGTTTAGAGGGTTTAGAGCTGGAAAACGAAGAAGAGATTTCGTCGGGGAAAATCTGGGCAGTGCCTCCGCGTCGCGGACCTGCTCCCCAGATTTGGGAAAATTATTTCGCGTCGCGGAGTGGTCACAGACCGTTCTTCCTCAAAAGTTGTTTTCGAACCAAAAATTTAAATACTTCTCTGCATCGCGGACCCACCCTCAAACAGTGATTTCTTGATATTTTCTCAACGTTTAGCTATCTAAAATCATTCCTAAACATCATGAGATCTTTCCTATCACAAATCACTATCCTTGAATCCATAATTCAATTCAAGGAAAGTTAAGAGTCAAGTCAAGAAAGTTAAGAGTCAAGTCAAGAGAAGTTAAGAGTCAAGTCAAGAGAAGTCAAGAGTCAAGTAAAGAGAAGTTCATAAAGTTTTCCGAAAGTCTTTTACAAATGTCTTAATTTTGTTTTAAGACTTGAGTTTTGAGTTGAGTAAAGAGTAAAGTTTGAAGTGCATTTCTTCAAAAGAGTATATCGGGACTATGTATTCCCAAAGAGTAAATGTTTTCACATTTAAACAAGAAAGGAAACTGAGATTTACAAAAGAGCCTTTGAGCTAGTTTTCAGTAAAGAGTAAGAGTAAAGTTCATTCTTCAAAGATTATACGGGAACTAAGTATTCCCAAAGAGTTAAAATGTTTTCACATTTGAGCAAGAGAGGAAACTGAGATTTCCAAGAGAGCTTTTAAGCTAAGTTTTTGAGTAATTATCTCAAACCAAAGAAAAAGTTATATTTTTAAAAACATATGAGCTAAAGTATATTTTGGGAGTAGTATTGAGCACCGATATAGGGACGAGCTTCGGTTCAGATAACTTACGTCTCCATAAACCATGTAGCCATCATGGGTAGTAAATGATCATACTTTTAAGATGACTCCTTAAGATGCTTTTAGCATAAGCTAGTGGATCCACTAAGTTAAGTAGTTCTATATGACGGCAAAGTATAGGACAGTTCTGGCAGCACGGGAAGACGATGTATCACCACTTAGGCTCATAGTGGTGGTTTTTGGTTAGAGAATCTCCCACAGAAACTATATTACTTTATTATATGAGTAAAGTGGAGTTTGTTATTGCATTTTATTTAACGAACTAAGTTGTTTTCTAATGATTTACAAGCTTTCTATATATTGCATGTGTTTTATTGTTTTATATTGAGTTAAGTTATTCAGGAGTTGAGTAAAGCCAAGGGAAGTGTTTTTTTCAGATTCTTTTCAAGCTTAAGTTGTGTTTAGCATTCCAACTCACATACTCGTACATTCAATGTACTGATGCCAGTTGACCTGCATCTTATTATGATGCAGACACAGGTAACCATGATCAGCATCCAGCGCATCGTTGATCCAGTTGAGCTTTAGAGTTGTTGGTGAGCCTTCTTGCTTCCGTAAATCCTCTTTTTCATTACTCTGTCATTTTTGTTCATTAGGATGTTGGGGGTCTTGTCCCGACATCCATCTCAGTTTTTGAGGCTTCATAGATAAACAATCAATTAGTTCATTTGTCTTTAATTTGTTATTGGCTTATGTTCAGATTTTGAGTTGCCATTTTGTCTAAGTTAAATGTTTATTTCTAAAACATTATGAGTTTAGTTTGAGAAAGTTGAGTTATCTTGCATTTGAGTTATTTTCTTAATGCTTAAAGTCTTCCACTGAGTAAGTAAGCCAGGCCAAAGGTTCGCTTGGGGCCAACAATGGTTCTTGAGTGCCAGCCACGTCCGGGGTGTAGGCTCGTTGTATGAAAATAAGACTAGAATCAGACATAGGTCTTAGTAAGAGGCCATCATGAATGGATCCTTTTAGATATCGAAGTATTTGTTTGACAACTGACCAATGAGCAATAGTGGGCGATTGCATAAGGCATACTCGATTGACTGCGTAGGATATTTCTGGCCTAGTGATGGTAACATATTGAAGAGCACCAACGACACTACAATATAAATGAGCATTAGGCAGAGGATCACCAGAAAGAATAAGATGCGATCCAGGTTCAGTCGGACTATAAATAGGCTTAGCATCAGCCTTGTTTGTTCGACAAAGCAAATATACCTGCCTTGAGATAAAATGATCTCATTTGATGTTGGAGAGACTTCAATACCAAGAAAATAACTTAAGGAACCAAGATCTTTAAGAGAGAATTGTTGATCAAGAGTGTGAATAAATGTAGTGATGAAATCATTATCATTACCAATTATAATAAGGTCATCCACATAGACAAGAACATATGTCGTATGCTTAGAAGCTTGCTGCACAAAAAAAGAAGAGGCAGATAAACAAAAGTGGAAGCCAATGCCGATGAGAAAAACCTTTAACTTATTGAACCAAGCACGCGGTGCTTGTTTGAGGCCATATAAGGCCTTGTTCAATTTGCATACGAAATGGGGCCGATGAGGATCAACGAATCCTTTCAGTTACTCCATAAACACTTGCTTAGAGAGATCACCATTTAAGATTGCATTGTTGATGTCAAGTTGTCAAATAAACCACTTGTTTGTCACAGCCAAAGACAAGATTGGTCGAACAGTTATGGGCTTAACAACGGGACTAAAAGTATCAAAGTAATCAACACCCTACTCTTGGTGAAAACCTTTAGCTACAAGACGAGCTTTGTGACGTTCAATTGATCCATCGACTTTCCTCTTAATCCTGTAAACCTATTTACAACCAACAATGTTAGAGTTAGACGGTGGTGGAACTAATGTCCATGTCTTATCTTGCATAAAAGCTAAAAAAATTGAGCTTGGTGCCACTCAGGAAATTTAGAGGCTTGATGATAGGTTGTAGGTTCTGGAATGTGATAGGAATCAAGAGGTAGAGAATGGCCAGATGTTATAAGAGCTTTTGGTTTTAGGGAATTGGTTTTACTATATGATAGCGAGAGGTGTCCGATGGGAAAAAATAGGAAGGAGTTGTGGTCGGGTAAGTAGATGCTCAGGTGGGTCAGATGAGGGGATAAATGATGCAACTGGAACATTTGATAATGACCTTGGAGCGATAGAATATGTAGGAGAATGTGAACGCACTAGATGTTGATAAGCTTGATCGAGTAAAGAGAAAGATATGTTGCTAGAATGTGACGAGGGATAAGAGTATTTTGTGATCAATAACATTGAGAAATAAGGAAAAGTATATTCATCAAATACAACGTGGCGAGTAATATAGATTCGAGAGGATGCAACATGATAACAGAGGTAACCTTTGTGATGAGAATTATACCAGATAAAGACACAAACAAGAGATCGAAAATTAACTTTATGATGATTGTAGGGTTGAAGAAAGGGATAACAAAGACAACCAAAAAATTTAAGAAAACCATAATCAGGAGAACTTTTGTACAATAATTGACATGGATATTTATAAGACAAAGAAGAAGATATGGTAATATTGGATAAGTACATAGCAGTGTTAAAGGCATGCTCCCAAAATTGAAAAGGAAGAGAAGCATGAGAAAGAAGAGCGAGTCCTTTTTCAATTATAATTCGATTTCGGCGTTCTGTTGCACCATTTTATTGAGGTGTATAAGGACAAGAGATACGATGATGAATACCATGATTTTGTAAAAAAGATGATACATTTCTGTAACACCCCGGAATTATTTTGAGCTAAGACTCTAACCATCCTTCGTTGTGAGTAGTATTTTATCGAGGAATTTAAAATTTCTTAAGTATTAAGGTCCGGTCACTAGATGTAGCACCTTGAGTTCCAAAAAGAACTAAATTGGAAATAGCAAAATCTGAAAATTTTCAAGTTATGCTTAAGTTATGAGTTTGTGTCAACTTCAAATGACCATAACTCTCAGTACAAGATGTGTTAGGTGTGCCATGAGATGGAAAATGTAAGTTCTTTGAATTAGCTTTCAAACGCCACCGAGTTTGCTAAGTTTCGAGGTCGGATGAGTGAGATGTGCCCTTTTGAAGTCAAGCTGTCCAATTAAGGAAAGTTACCCGAAAATAGTAAGGGGTATTTTGGTCTTTTCCTTACCCAGGCAGATTTAATTCGTTTTTAGTAAGATTTTAAGGGTCTAATCCTATTAGGTTCAGTTTTATAATCCTAATATACGCCTAGGGTTTTAGTTGAGATTTCAAGAAGAGAAAAGAGGAAAGGATCAAGGTGTTCGTCGAGGTTCTTGAGTTTTGATGCGGATTTTCGTCATGGGTTTGATCCCTAATAGTTATGTAAGCTTCCATAGTGTTGGGTTCATTCACCCACACGTCAATCATGTTATTTTCAGCGCAAATTTCATTCTTGAAATTGAAAAATTAGAGTTCTTGATGAGTTCTTGATAAGTGTTCTTGAAATTTCCTTATCAATTAAGTTTTGATGTAAGATTCTACTTGGGTCAACTTCAAATGACCATATCTCTTAAAATATAAAAAAGTTACGTGATTCATAACCTATACAATTAAAAGTATTTGAATCTACTTTCCAACGCCACTAATTTCGTGTCAATCCAATTTTTGAGTAAAAAGTTATGACTATTTTAGTAACATATACAGTGCTGTTACGAATTAACCGACGGGAAAACATTAAAAAGAGTCGTTTTTATGTTTTTACCTCCAAGAAAACCCTAAACAAATTTCTTGACTAATAAAAGGCTCAAAACAATCAGATTTTTGTCTTCACTAATGAAAATCATAATTTTTGGCCATATAGATTTCAAGAAACTAATTCAAGAATTTCAAGAAAGGTTTTCTTGATCGTTTACCTTCAAGCTAGGGTTTCAAGGTTTGTAATCAAGTTCTTCTTCAAGATTCTTCAAGAACCTTGTTCTTTCAGGTATGTAAGGCTATCATAGTGTTGGACTAGTTCGTCCTCACACCCTACTTCTACTTTCATATCAGTAAAAGAGTAATCTAGGATAGTTTTCCTAGATTTGAGTATTCTTGAGATAAGTTGATTTTGAGTTCTTGAGTTTGTGTTTCTTTTAAAAGTTCTATTCCTAATTATCGAATTGCTATACTGTTATAGAGATCATTCATATCATGAACCATAACTCTTGAATTCATAATTCACATTCAAGGGAGAGTTCAGAGTAGAGTTCAAGTAAGTCTTTGAGTGCAATTGTGGATCCTTTGAGATCAACTATCGATTTGAGCTAAGTTTTGAGTAAGTAAGTATGAGAATGAGAAGAGTCGTATACCTAAGTTCCTTTTTGATATTTTGACCCTTGAGTTGAGTCGTTCGTGCCCATAACTTCCGCATGAACTCCATCAATTGAGTACCCTTCAGAGGAGTAGTATCTTTAAGTTCTAAGTCTTGAGTATTGAATTCCTAATCCCCTTTGAGATTATTTTCTAATCATGGGACTATTACATGTTACCCATGAAGTCCTTGATTTGAATTGTTCATGCCCATAATTCTGCATGAACCCTATAAGTCGAATAGTCTTGAGACAAGAAGTATCTTTGAAGTCCTTGAGTTGAGATTGTTCATGCCCATATTTCCGCATGAACCCTCTGAGTTGAGTGTTCCTAAAACGAGTATTACCATTAAAGTTCTTGAGTTATGATTTGTTGAGTCTCGAGTATTGAATTCTAGTTATGGTTATAGAAAACCTTGAATTGAGTCGTTCATGTCCATAATTTGGCATGAACTTTATTCTAAGAAGTCTTTTGCAAATGCTTTAAACTTGTTTTAACACTTGAGTTTTGAGTTGAGTAAAGAGTAAAGAGTAAAGAGTAAAGAGTGAAGTTCATTTTTTCAAAAGAGTATATGGGGACTATGTATTCCCAAAGAGTAAATGTTTTCACATTTAATCAAGAAAGGAAACACCAATTCCAAAGGAGTCTTTGAGCTAGTTTTCAGTAAAGAGTAAATATTTTCACATTTAATCAAGAGAGGAAACACTGATTTTCAAGAGAGCCTTTGGGCTAGTTTTTGAGCAATTATCTCAAATCACTGAAAGAGTTATGTTTTTAAACATATGAGCTAGTTATATTTTGGGAGTAGTATTGAGCGCCGATATAGGGGGAGTTCAGACAACTCACAGCCCCCATAAACCATGTAGCAAACGTGGGTAGAAAAAGGGTCATACTTTTTAGATGATTCCTTAGTGCTTTTTAGCATAGACTAGTGGATCCACTTAGTTAAGGCGTTCTATATGACGACAAAGTATATGACAGTTCTGGCAGCGTGGGTAAGACGTTGTATCATCACTTAGGCTCATAGTGATGGTTGTCAGTTAGAGAAACTCCCACAGAGTTATATTGTATTTTTATATACACATTGAGTATTATTGTATTTTTCAATACATTGAGTTGCTATCCATAATTTTACAGCTTTCCATATATATTGCATCTTTTACTATTGATTTATCCTTGAGTATCATGAGTTAAGTCTTTCGAGTTGAGTATCTTGAGTTGAGAACCTTATTACTGACACTACTAAAAAACTGCCAAAAAGCGACGGATGGTGTGGCTCCATAAAGCGACGCCAATTGCCACACCGTTCGTCACTTTTAAATAAATAAAAAAACTAAATTATTTTACAAAAAGCGACAGACGGCATCTCGTAGTCTGTCGCTTTATATTAAAAATAATTATTTATAAATTAAAAAAAAGCCACACCGACCGTCACTTTTTATTAATTTTAATTGTTTAATAGTTTTTTAAATAAGCGACGGATGACATCTTTATGTCCGTCGCTTCTTGGTCAAAATATCTGGTCAAATATTTTAAGAAAGCGACGAACATTGTCTCTTAGTCCGTCGCTTTTTGGTCAAAATGTTGGTCAAATATTTTTTTAAAAAAGTGACGGACATAGAGACGCTGTCCGTCGCTTTCTTTAAAATATTTGCATACCAGACACGATTTCCCCCATTTCTCCTCTCTTCCTTCTCTTTTATTTCTCTCTTCTTTCTCTCTTCCTTCTCTCTAAATTCACTCTAAAATCGTCCAAGTCGCCGAAGCTGCTTCCGCCGTCGACGCCGACGCCGCTGTCGCCCTCCCTCTCCATTGTCGCTTTCTCCTTTAATTTAAGGTTAGGGTTTCATCAAATTAGTTTTTAATTTTTTCAATTTATGGTATATTGTTTGATTTTGTTAATTAGTTATTGAGTTTGTGTTATATTGAATGATTGATTGTGTTTGTTAACAAATGAATTAGGTTTTTTTTAAAATTTAAGTACTAGTTTGAATATGAAATTCTTTAATTCGATTGTGAATTGAGATTTTGGTAAATTTGATGATTGTTAGTTAGTAAATTGTTAATTTGAAGTTAGAAGTTAGTATTGATGAAGTTTGAATATCATGAATATATATGTTGAATGTTTGAATGTCATGAATGAATATATGAGGGTTTAATTTTAGAACTTTCATATGAACTTGAACTTGAATATAACCAATTCATGGATTAAAAGTTTATATATAATTAAGTTTAGAAATTAGATATGAATTAACTTGAATTTAGAACTTGAACTAATTGAACTTAGAACTTGAAGGATATATATAACTAATTGAATTTGTGATTTTAAGACTAGTTTTCATTTGGAATTTAGGACTAGTTTGAATTATATTTGAGATTTAGGACTACTAATAGTTCGAATTTGAGATTTTAGCACTAGTTTGATTTTTTAATTTTAGGACTACTTTGAATTTGTGATTTTAAGACTAGTTTGAATTTGGAATTAATTAGGACTAGTTTGAATTACATTTGAGATTTTAGGACTTATACTAATAGTTTGAATTTGGGATTTTAGCACTAGCTAGTTTGATTTTTGAATTCTAGGAGTACTTTGAATTTGTGATTTTAAGACTAGTTTGAATTTGGAATTTAGGACTAGTTTGAATTATATTTGAGATTTTAGGACTACTAATAGTTTGAATTGGGAATTTAGCACTAGCTAGTTTGATTTTTGAATTCTAGGAGTACTTTGAATTTGTGATTTTAAGACTAGTTTGAATTTGGAATTTAGGACTAGTTTGAATTATATTTGATATTTTAGGACTAATAGTTTGAATTTGGGA